>CAKNEV010000081.1:0-94793 GCA_930272055.1 Rhizopogon roseolus
GCTCTCTGTTGCCCTCTCATGCCCTCCCATTGCCCTCTTGTGCCCTCCATTGCCCTCTCGCGCCCTGAGCTCTCCCATCTCCCTCTTGTGCCCTCTGTTGCCCTCTCACGCCCTCTCGTTTCGCTCTTGTGCCCTCCATTGCCCTCTTGTGACCTCCGTTGCCATCTTGTGCCCTCCATTGCCCTCTTGTGCCCTCCATTGCCCTCTCATGCCCTCTGTTGCCCTCTCGCGCCCTCTGTTGCCCTCTCACGCCTGAGTTGCACCCTCTTGCACCCTCTCCTTGCCCTCTTGCACCCTCCAGTAGCCTCTCATTGCCCTCTCGCACCCTCTCGTTGCCCTCTCGCACCCTCTCGTTGCCCTCTTGCACCCTCTCGTTGCCCTCTTGCACCCTCTCGTTGCCCTCTCGCACCCTCTCGTTGCCCTCTCACACCCTCTCGTTGCCCTCTCACACCCTCCAGGAGCCTCTAGTTGCCCTCTCCACCCTCTCATTGCCCTCTTGCAGCCTCTCATTGCCCTCTTGCACCCTCTCATTGCCCTCTTGCATCCTCTCACACCCTCTCGTTGCCCTCTCACGAGATAAAGGATGCTCTCAAGTGGGTTTTTATTTACTTTTGTCTGCACTAGCTAATATCCGGGTTTTTTCTCTTTAGGAAGTTATCTGTGAAAGCATCTTCAATGCTCAGAAAACAATGGCATGAAGATTTACAAGCAGGCGGTTGGAGGAGGCTGTGAAGTGGGTCCTTGTAGAGAGAGACAGCATTGTCAGATAGTGAGATGGACTAGTAGTAGATACAGTGAACGCCATCATCATTGTTGTTAGAATAGAATTTGACAATTTAATGGGTTTTTGATGATTTCATATGACGGTTCATATTCTCCATTATAGCTACTAGTAGCTACTAGTAGCTATAATGGACAGGTCTATTTGCTTAAATCGACCCATTCATAATAGCACAAAGTTGCTCAGAATAGCTACTAATAGCTACTAAGAGTAGACGGTTAGGTATAATAGCTATTATAGAAGGCACCTTTCCATAATTAGTATAAATGCTATAACAGGTATTTATAGCAACTAGTAGCTACTTATAGCTACTTATAGTTAAAATAAGCAAAGTCGTGTTTTCCCGATGTTGAACTCCAATGGTCAAGGCATGGGATCGGTGTGGCTGTGGCTTATACCAATCGTTATAGGTTGGCTGCAGTTATCCCCAAAGTGTGACCATGCGCGTGTTGAACAGGCCATGAATAATGCGGCTGGCATGGCATTTGTCGTCACAAACCGTGGAATTGAAAGGGCGTCAGACCTTTCGGACACGCGAGTGATATCTATTGACACAATAGTGGTAAAACCTTTGTCTCCTGACGAAGATTTAACCCCACCCGTCTATAATTACGCAAGAGCAATCCCATGGTGTCGTTCGGCGGAGGACGTCTTGGATGCCTTTAGAATGGGTTAGAGACCGTAGGCCAGTCAGGAGTGGCACCACATGGGTGAACTCGGGGAACTTCATCGACCCATTGAATAGGTCTGGAACCCCAGATGAAGTTGATGCTTATTGCCAGCTTCCTCTATTCGCAGTACGGAGTCCCTGGGCGTCAGGGATGATATTTCGCATGTTTGTGGCCTCATTGTTGCCCCTTGCATTGCAATGGGCAACGACTGGAGCTGCGGTACTAGTCGTATTTTATACCCCCGCTGTGGTAAGCATGGTTTGACGTACTTGCCTGAACCTGTTGCTGACAAGCTATGGCAGGGCCTTGGCTGTAGATCTCTCAGCTATATTTTCTATGGCGCAATGTCCACAACAATATGGGGGATGCTCGTTTTGTCGAGCATCCTTTCACACTACGCATCTTCATACCCAGCTCGGCTCAAGAGTCCTTTCTCTGCTGCGCATGTCGCAAAAATCTTCGCGAATGTTTTCAGATGGGGTGGAAAGTCCCTGGCAATTGTTAATGCAATCTGCATTATTAGCACTGCGATACTGCAATTTACAAGTGTCTATGACAACTGTTATTGCAACTCGAGTGTGTTAGGTCTTGGGAATGCCGCGTATGCTGTCATTTTCCCCTCCGATTCGCAGGTACATATAATAAAAATTGCTTGGATTGGAGCGCTGGCTTTGGGTTCCTCTGCGTCTGTGGGTTTTATATTTTTTATGAATTTATTAACTGATACCTTACCTACGTGATACCTTACTTACATATATACCACTTATACGATTAGTAGGTCTCGGATACTGTGTTTCTTGCATAACGACACGCCCATTATTGGTAACAGTAATCATGTAACTTGAAGTAGTGATCCGTCTGCCATGCGTCGATCTCAGGTTCAGCCACTTCCTTGACAGACACAGGAATATAACGCAGATGTGAAGTGGTCAGACTGCTGTCCACTCAGCCGTTACACCAGGAGGTAGCGATACTGAAAACTTAGCGTGAGCATTCAGTATTGGCACAGGCAGTATTCGTGTTGATTATGGGACTCAAGTAAGCGTAACACCACTTTCATTGCGACTAGTATACTTTTGTTGGAGGTACCGCGGGAAGGTCAGGACGAGGAACTAAAAGATAATGAGTGTATATCCCAGCCCAATGGCACTATGATTCCAAGACATCGTAACATTGATGATGAAAGCCCTTAGTCGGAAAAAAGTTGTTCCTGACTCAATTATGTAATAGTCTGTTTTGAGCGTTTCGGTGGAATCCTGTGTAGTGTGAATCATTGAAGCACAACTGTCATATAATGTACCCGCGGACGGAGACAACCCAAACTTCCAGTACACCCAACTCCCAGTCTTAATTGACGACGACGGTGACTTTAAGCTTTTGATCGTTCTGTGTCCTTCATTTCACATCGAATCCCAATAAAAATATCTCATGGTAGGTCATCCTGGGCTAAACAGTAGCAGACAAAAGCTGAAATGTACGCTGCGTCTTGAATTAGTGGCAGTCCTGGACGACAAAAGTAAATTTACTAGTCTCTCGCAATGGGGAGACACGAGAGATACAAAGACCTTGCCAGAAATTTGAAGGACACACCTCTCGGATCAGAGGCATCATACACTTGCCAGGCGGACAACGTATCATGACTTGTTCTTACGATGGTTCTATCCGAGTATGGAACCTGGAGAGTGGTATTCAGATTGGCGATGACTGGCGGGACGGAGAAATTGCAGTTCTCGCTATAGCACTGTCCCCGGACGGGAAGAAAGTGGTTAGCGGAAGTGGGGACGGCGCGGTGAGGTTGTGGGACATTGATACAGGGAAAATCGTCACCAAATGGACGGGACATGCAGGAAGTGTCAAATACCTGTGCTGGAATCGAGATGGTGGGCGAGTGGTGAGTGGATCGTTTGATGGGACAGCAAGAGTGTGGGATGTGGAGAGTGGAAAAACCATCTTTGTGCCAATCAAGATAGGATTCCAAGACGTGGAGGCATTCATCTACTCTCCAGATGAAACCATGATTGCGACTAATAATAATATAGTCAACAAGAAGAATGAGTTCATCAACATCTGGGATGCGAAGACAGGCCAACTCGTCACGGCTCTCAAACACAGATCCAGAGTGGCTTGCCTAGCTTGGATTGGGAGTACGCTTATCTCTGGGTCATTGATAGATGGCTCGATTGGGATTTGGAATACAGCCACTTGGCAGCAGACCGCAGTTTTGATGGAGCATACCACTAGCGTCTATGCCATTGCAACATCTCCGAATGGCTATATCTTCGCAACTGCATCACTAGACGAGACTGTGCAGTTATGGAATCTCGAGAACGGCCAGCCTATCGGTTCACCCCTCCAACATATCAATGCAAAATTAGTGTCCTGCGTGTCGTTTTCTGCTGATGGAATGCTACTAGCCACTGGCTGTGATGACAATAATGCATACTCATGGGATATTTCTGAGATTGTTAGAGACAATGACCTCAACCAAACTGCTTTGAATCCAAGTGTGAGGACAATCATTTCTCATCTCACTCTCTAATATTCACTGAACGCGCTATCTTAGGACATTGACAAATCATTACCCGATGTACGTGACACATCTAAAAATTCATCTTATTGACTTTAAACATACGACTTTGAGGCCAATGCGTCACAACGTCTGGAAAAGCAGCTCGTTCATCGAGGACCCACAGATCTTGTCGATGACTCGCGTCATCGTCTTCAGGTATACCATATGTACTATCTAATCGTATTTTCTTCTGACCTCGAGTATTCTCAGTCCAGTGGAATACAGAGGCCACCCCTAGCCTGGTCTCCTGCATCATATTACCGACAACATACTCCCAGACCCACGTTCCTTGGACGCGTCTCCTCGTCATTCCGGCGTACCGGTACGAAAGACTCAAGCTTGCGTCCCACATTAAGCAGCACACCGATATATAACGATGATGATAACCCCTTGTGTTCAATATGCTCAGCTCTCGATCTCCGTGCTATCCTGCACGACGGAGTTCCCAAAGAGCATCCGCCGCTCCTGGGCCTCCTGACTGGTATCCTGGACAAACATGACCAATGCGGCCTATGCGGCCTCATAGGATTCGTTATCCGACGCACTTGGAACCTGAATGAATGGTCTGATACCGACATCGCCGGGATCACCTGTGAATTACGTTCAAGGGCGATTGGTAAATTTGGTGCATACGAGTGCAGTAATATCGGTATTCGGGATGGTGTCTTACCTGCGCAAAGGGACGTGTGTCACCGGCTGCATATCACGGCTTCTCGTGCATCGGATGTAGTTATTAATGCTATGAAGACAGGGCGGGTGAGCTATTTCCCGGAAATACAGCTGCTGGAAGAGGATGCTTTTAAGGTTGGGAGGACCAAAGAGCTTCACGGTAGGAGGGTCGGTGAAACCGTGGATATTTGTTTGTTGAAAAGATGGATCCATACCTGTGAAAACGAGCATCGGGAGCACTGTGGAAATGCGTGGTGGAGAGACCCTGGAGAGGTCATTCCGAAAAGCGCAAGGGTCCTGCATGTATCTCACATGGCTATCGTACCAGCTCCACGATCATGCCGCTATGTTGCTCTCAGCTACATTTGGGGAGGTATCGGAGCAGAGTACTGGACAACGCAGGCGAATCTCAAGCAGCGTAGCAGGCGAGGCGGCCTAGACATATCGATGCTACCAGCGACTATTCAAGATACCATACAACTCGTCCGTCAGCTTGGTGAACAATATCTTTGGATTGACACGCTATGCATTGTTCAAGATGACACTAACGACAAGGCGAAGCAGATTAGCACGATGGAGCTTATCTACGGGTTTGCGGCGTTCACAATATTTGCTGCAGGTGGCACCTCGGTGCGTGATCCTCTCCCTGGCTTCCGTCCGGGTACACGAGATCCCAATCAGCAAATATCCAAGATCCAGGGACTTCACCTTGCTGTCCCGCTCATCCTCCCAGAAGAGGCCATAGCGAGCTCTGCGTGGAATATGCGTGGTTGGACATATCAAGAGTTGATGCTTTCACGCCGTCGCATCTTCTTCACCTCCCACCATGTGTTCTTTGAATGTCAGAAGGACGTTTTTGGTGAAGATATCGCAGCAGAGCCGATCAACTTTCCCTGGTCTTCACACCCCCTGTCGTACAGCAATACAGGCAAGTTCATGCCACTGCTTCATGTGACGTCGCGGAAAGAGGCTTTGAGGAAAGTGCAGTTCGTGCGATACGGGACAGCAACACAAAGTTACATGACGATGGTCGGAGACTATACATTGCGCAGGCTTACCTTGGAGTCCGATGTCGTGAATGCAATTACGGCGCTCTTAAACGCAATGTCGAAAGGGTACAAGTTGGCTGATGGTCATCCTAATAAAGCATTCCGCTTCGGTATGCCCATGTTCGACCTGGAACACGGGCTGTTGTGGCAACCCACGGCCAATGCAATCCATGAGAAACGTGTTCCCGCAGATGGAAATAGGATACCATCCTGGTCATGGGCCGCATGGAGAGGTGCTGTCCGATACGACGGAGTAGAAGCGCTTGTTCGGGAGAATCAGAGCTCTCGTCCCAATATCCAGGAATCACTTGTGGAACAGTGGCACATCGTGGATGATAATGGCAAGCTTGTCCGCCAGGATACTCAGCATACTGGTCAAGCGGGCGATGAAGCTCACCGGGCGATATATATCACACCGAAAGGCGATATCGACGTACGACAACTGATCAGCAAGAATGCGCCTCTGCCGCCTGGGACGCTAGTATTCAGGACTAGTTCTGCTCGCTTTGACGTTACAAAAACAGATGATATCCTTCAAGTTGGTGCCGATGCCAAGGCAAACTATGCCATCTATTCCATACTATCCAACATTTCTGGAGCATCAACACGGGTTGGACGCGTGATCCTTCCGTGTTCTATCCCTTCGCCAACTTCTTTCGAGTTTGTTTTACTGGCTCGCACAAAAGGTCGCCCAGGATTGTTCGATGAGGATAGACTCGATGAGTATGGAATGTGGAAACGGCTCGGATACCATGGGTGCATGTTCTATGTAATGGCAGTGCAGAAGATGCGGGATGAAGAACTGATGGAGCGAGTTGGATTGGGGGTCATTTTTGATCGCGCTTGGGTTACTAATTCGACTGCAGAGCAAAAGGTTGTTTTGTTGGGATAGGAATTGAGATGGTTGACCCAGATCTAGAATAGATCCTAGGTTCTCTGCTTAGTCTGCTTACTAGTTATAAATCCCGTCACAAGCTGAACCGCTCAAACCATGAATTTGCCTGTACAAGTTGTTGGATTTAGTGTTGTCCAGACAAGCACGTCGCTAACACAGACACGATGCTGACATAATACAGCTGGTAAATAGACTTTACGTGGTCTTGTACAAGTTGTACCTTTACTTGGCAGTTTACAACGAGTTGACAATGTTTGCAAAGTCACACTGAGACCCCGCAACACGATTTCAAACATATAGAAGCGTAGACCACATTTTATGTATACTATGCGTTATCAATGGGTTTCCTGTGCACCTGAATTTGGTCGTACTTAGAAGAACGTGCCCGAGACTAGCGGGAAATTCAACATAAGTACTTTCATTTGCACATCGGGAGCTGTTGGAATCAGAGGAGAGCATGTGATAGCGAACACGACTGTTACAGGAACGAGTGCTCGGCGAATTGAAGTCGGCCGACATCGAGCTTGCATTACATTACTTCTTACGACGCTAATTTTCTTATCAATGTATTTTCGTACTATAAAACATACCCAATTCCCGGACGAACATGAGACTCAGTCCTTGATACCAGAGACTAAGTCGCTACACTATTCTTGATACTTTAGATTATACTATCAAATTACGAGTAGAATATATCCTTCTACTAGGCACCGCACTCGTACATGTGTCCTTGATACCAGAGACTGAGATAATATATCCAGGAGACGCTGACGGTATTTCAAATTCCAGTCTAGCTGCCATACACTTTTCTTCTCACCGACGAAAGGACAAATATATCGATGCACGTTAATTACATGCAGTTAACAGGCATCGTCGTACATGCTAGGGGCTGCGCAAGTACAGGACAGGACGATGGACTCGGTCAGGCATGTTGAATAGCACGATGACACTGCTGGACTCGGTCAAGCATGTTGAATACCAGGGTTACACTGCCGACATAAGTTAAAGGTAAGATGTGGTCAGCGTAAATGAAAGCAAAATTTATTCACGGACGGACCTTGTACGTGACAGAATTACAGGTGTACATGGAGGACTGTGCAGATGCTGACCTGTAAATGCCCTCTCTGATCAGGATAGAAAAAGGTACCACATCAAGACAAGATACACTTTACGCCCTCGTTATGCTAGGTTTAGTCCATGACTATTGGCTCTCGTGATATTTCCTCCCGGTGTCACCCGGATGAGTCAACCCCTATTGGTCTTCGGACGGTGTCTCCCCCGGCGCAAGGCTATACCCCGTGGAAGAAAGCTTACAGGCAGCAAGGCTTGGTCGAGGTTAATTCCCCAAACACCCCCGGCGACCCATTGTTTTATGTTAGTCGCGAACCTAGAAGACCATCTGTTTGCAACATGTTTTGTACCTCTCTATATGATAAGAAACCACGTACACCATAATGACAAGGTAGATGGATCACATTAAATAGGTTTCTCTATTGCCCTACCGATAGATGGTCCGAAATACACTACGTTATTCGGGCTCATGCTTTGGATCTCCCGCTGATGCATCTTCTTTTACCCAGCAGCCGCATTTGAATGTGTGGAACGAATATGTCGTTATAGATTCAGATCAGATGAACGGGTCGCGTATTAACACCCCACAAGTACGGCAGTGCAGGCGGTTTACAGTTCACGGGCGATGTCGACGTACGACCGATCACCGAGAATGCGCCTCAAGTAGACGATATCGTTGGTGCTGATACAGAGGCCACTGCACCATTGATTCTATACCGTCTGATAATTATCGAGGACCTTGTTTGGCAGTGTCGCCCTTCCATATTCTACCCATTTGCTTGCTGTCGTGCTGCGAGGGTGACGTTACTGGAAAAATGATGTGCCCATGTTGGTGTCGGCGGTACAAATTATGAGAAGATGCAAAATGAAGAGCGATGGAGCGGGTTGGAGTAGGGGTCAGATTTTAACAGGCTTAGCAGGACTCGCTGACTGCGGAGTAAAATATAGATTTTCTCTGTATCGGGCTGAACCCGAGAGGAAGAAGGGGAGCAAGGGTGAATAAGGTCATAAATAGGATTAAAACAGGATGTCGTGAGAGTGGAGGTCGCAGACTACCGCCGGAAGTGAGCAAGAAGGAGTAGCGTGGGAGTTATAGCTGCAGTGGAACGAAGCTTTGCAGCTCGAAAAGCGAGATCCGCAGCACAATGAAAAAGAGTACTAGTATTACTATTATTTATGACGTTGGGGGGTCTGCTTACCTTGAACGATGACGCTCAGATATCTTGAAACCGGAATTTAATAATGACGCTCACGATGCGGGCACGTGGGTAAGCTTATCGAGTTGATCCGTTGGAATGTGTTGTCGAGAGAGAATCTCCACGTGCCTCAAGACGCACCCTTGCTGTAACTGACAGAATTTTGACTTGTAGAGGTGGGATGGACTGGCCGCGCACGGAGATCCTACTTGACCGTGAGTGATGGTGCAATGTCCATTTTTGTGGATAAAGCAGTGCTTGTGACGAGGAAACGGTTCG
The DNA here is from genome assembly GCA_930272055.1 of Rhizopogon roseolus. Taxonomy (NCBI): domain Eukaryota; kingdom Fungi; phylum Basidiomycota; class Agaricomycetes; order Boletales; family Rhizopogonaceae; genus Rhizopogon; species Rhizopogon roseolus. The sequence continues at coordinate 9,181 of CAKNEV010000081.1, forward strand.
TGTTATTCATGTGACAGGAGAGAAAAGGGACTGAGACCAAAGGCTGTACTACCAAGCGATGAGGAAAGTAGACTTCAAGGGGTGGTACTCGGGTGGTATTGCGCATGCAGAACAAAGTCTTGCGAATATAGATGAAGTTGGCCTTGACTCATCGGCCGGTGCGATTGAAGATAAGAGGGACGGTTAGGCACTGAATTCGGTCCGAACCGTCTTTTGACAGCCAGGGCCCAGCGTCTTCTTCTTCTCCTTTCACCATCGTGTTTCCCTCTTTCATTCAAGGAAAGCGTCAACTCGAGGTCAACCCCCACACATTTCATCAATTCGGTGTTCTTGGTGTCCTCCTAATATTCTCCTTTCTTAATTTCCAATCTTTGATATCCCGCCCATTCTACCTTGACCATCATGTCGTCCAGTTCTGTGCCGGCAACATCTGCACAGGCCACATCCGTCGCGCCGTCAACGACAACGTCGGTGCAACCTACTGTGACATCTGGTACTACTACCACTTCTTCTTCTTCTTCTCCCCCTACCCAACCCACTTCACCCACTAGTACCACGAATACCTCAACGAGTACTTCTTCTTCCTTTTCTCCCCCTTCCTCTTCTCTCTCTGTTCCTTCAACAACGAGTACTAATAATTCAATAGGCAGTACAACACCTCCATCTGCCACAACTACCCCTTCCGCAACAAGTTCAACAAACCCATCATCATCTACCAATGTCAACTCTTCACCAACCAGCCAAGGCACTGCTACCACTTCTACCCCGACTTCAACGACACCAACGACCACTTCCATGTCTAGTGTTTTGACCCAAGTTCCTACTACGATTTAGTTAGTCGTCTTCTATCCTATTTCTTACACCCGTTAACCCGCACCAACTAGCTCCACGAATGCTATCGGTTCAACAGTCACCCTTACTAGTGAAGTGTCCACATACACCACTGTCCCTGCTCCCGTCAATACCTCAACCACCTCATCCAATACTGGCGCTATCGTCGGCGGCGTCGTTGGAGCTATTGCCGTCATCGGTCTTTTGGGACTCCTCGTTTTCTGCATACGTCGTCGCCGAAGAAAGAGCGAGTTTGACGGCAACTTTGACCCTGATCGTGTCGTCTCACAACCATCAGGAGGCGGGACATTTCCCCAAATCGATCTTGGTGACGACCACGAGATCACACCGTTTGATCAGGGCATGCGTCAATACGGAGATAGCCCTTACCTAGCAGCTGGGGCAGCTGGTGTAGGCCGGGCGACGTCAGCTGGTGGTGGTCGCCCCACCTCCCTTCTCAGCTCCCCCTCACAGTACTCAGACGCCGGCACATCCTACCACCCAACAAGTGTCAGCTCGCCTTCAGCAGAAGGCTACCCCTCCCAGGCGTTCATGCGCCCCGGCCCGCAAGGACAAGGCCCAGGCGCACCAAACATGTACGCAATGCAGCAACAAGACTGGCACAACCCACACCCAATGACATCACCTCCGCCGTCCGTGAGCAATACGTCGTCCTCTGGGCGTGCGATGAAGGAGATGGAGGCGCAGGGTGGTCGACAGGGTCTAGGTCTTGCTACGCAGCATGAAGTGGATGGGGAGGGTTCCGGCGTGGTTCAGCACCAGGATGCCGGACGGGCGCCAGGCTCAGAGGAGGGTGAGCCGCCGAGAGATATCCCGCCTTCTTATGATTCTATCAGGCAGTAAATCTTACCTTGAAGCTGACGTTGTTAAAAATGCGTCGAGTCTTTCTGTCATTGTCACTGCGACGTTGCCGGGGGTCGCTCTTTGGACTGATATTTTATTAAGTACTACTTTCTGGCGCGTTGCAGAGCTGATTACATAGGGCTGACGCGTAAAGTTTCTCAGTCTGATGGATATACTTGCTTGCTTACTGTACAAACACTCATTACCCTCTCACTCTTACGATTCTACGAAGTTCAGCCATACTTACATTATCCATGTCATTCACGTGTTCACGAAGTACTAAGCTCGCAGCGGAATTGCGTATATAATGAAGTGCAGATTTAATATTTGGACTTCTAAACCAGACGGTTCAACGTGTCAGGACATCCCTGCCGAATGGTCATTTATGATTTGGAACACACGTTTTCCCTGGCCTTATTGACGCTACTGCGGCCGCACACAGATCGGCTTGCGCTTTAATTTCATTGTGGAGCACGCTCCAAGGGTTGCAACGTTGTGATCAGAATTCCATTACTTTGCAAATACCTTGACATATTTTTAGAAAAGAAGGAAAAACAAACATTCTAAACAGCTTAGTAAGCGTTCCCCACCCGTGCACCCACACACTTATCACATCTCTGTAATGATCTATCGCAAAATCAATCGTGCTGGCAAACTAGCAGCTATAAACATTTATGAACTTATCAGCACCTTCCACTTGAGGATATACTTACTTTTGTTTTTGGACATCATACCGTCATCAGCAAATCACTTTACTTCTGTGGGCTCTGTACGAACTCCACAGTGCCCTACAGCACCACGCAGCGTCTTGCTGATGTTGATTGCGTGAGTGGCCAAGTCCACAATTACCAATATCTGTTGTTTCTGGCTTAGGGTCTCCGAGTCCTTCCACAACAAATTGTAGTTTGTTCTCCAAAGTGATCGGCAGGAGAATTATCGACAGTCAACACAAATTCATTGATGGCATTCTTCACAGACAAGCTGATGCAATAATGTCCCATTTTAAATGTTGTCAACCATCTGGTAGTGTACCGGATACGCCCGTCATGCTTGAAACATGGCCGAGGGAGACCGGGGTTCCATTTCTCCGATTAAGGGACTTCTGTTGATAAGCTCAAGCAATTTTTTTCCTGTATCGAGCCATCGGGCTATTATCCTGTCACTAGGTTTACTTCCGTTCACGCAACGATCTGGTATTCTTGCTTGAAACATGACAGTGGGAGAGCAAGGTTCGATTCTTGCCACAGACTTCGTTTGCGAATTGTTTTTTTTTGAATCGAATTATCGCACTAAGTAGTACATACTGTAGCATCAGACATGTCTACACCGGACTGAAAACACGACATTCAAAATATGGAACTAAATTAAATGAGACCCCTTACAGCTTTGGAGCACGGATTATATTTCATTCACATGATGACCGCAGCCTATGGAGTCTCTTCTATCGATTAGCAACAACCGTTGTACATGTGCAGCTCCATGTAACATTTACACAAACCTAGTTCTCCATCAGACCTTGGGAGACGGAAGACAGTCGTTCCTTCTTTTTCAAGGCATGTCACTAGTATCGATATATGTTTCGATCACTGACCGTGGGCACCACCCCGGCGTGAGGTCACACGCCGGGTTCCATTGAACAAATAGTAATCGTATCGGCGTTGTACCTTTGGATTTTACTAGTACTCGCCTGAAGTAGGTGCGGACTGCATTCGAACACAGGGATTTTTCTATCAACAGTCGATCTCCACTGGCGGACGATCTTTGAAACATTTTGAGGCTCTTTTCATTAGTTATTCACCTCAAGGTAAATACTGATTTTTTCACAATTGAAAATCTGATGCCTCACTGACGATTAGAAGCTGGTCTAGTTCGACCCGCAGGGATAGTATCTTTGCAACATAACATCATAACGACGCATAGGGGGAACATCTCTTGGCATCCACATAGGTGAGCTGGGTTCTATGCTGCGTTATTTTATCATACAAATTCATGTTCAAGTTGCTTGCGGATAACTGATATCATGGATGATACAAGAAGTTTTGAAAGCAACCTACAGCAATTCGACCGATATGTGATGAATGAGATCCCGATCCGCCTCATACGCCTATCGGACATGAAGTTCGCTGGGCGTGATGCTGTGAGGAAGTACTTCCGGGACTCCGTCCCTCAGTACCAGGTCTTCTACCGACCCTCCCAAACTGTCAAATACGCCATTCTGTCTCACCGGTGGCTGGATGACGGAGAGCCAACCTATGAAGAGATGAAGACAGGCATAGCAGCGGGTCTGGGATACGAGAAGCTGAAAAAGTTTTGTAAAGAAGCCCAGGCGTACGACGTGGAGTTTTATCGGTGGTATGCGCACTCTGAAATTTGCATCATCCATCTGGCACAAAGCAATACCATCGAGGATATAATGCATGATGAATGGAAGGAAAGGGGCTGGACGTTGCAGGAATTGCTTGCACCTCCCAAGATCAAGCTGTTCAATAAATATTGGATGCCGATGAGTGGAGATAAAAATGACAAGATTTGGGGAGAGTCCAACACAATAATGATGACTCTTGAGAGGGCTACTGATATTCCTTTCGATGACCTCTGGGAGTTCAAAGCTGGTCCTCATAGGGTGGATGAACGGATGATGTGGGCAGCGAGACGCAAAACGACAAGGGTCGAAGATGTAGCCTATTCTCTGATGGGAATTTTTGACGTCACTATGCAGATCGCGTATGGAGAAGGAGCAGAACGTGCGTTTTGCAGGCTCATCGAGGCTCTCATGCAGAGTGGTGATCCTTCTGTCCTCAATTGGACGGGCCAGGCTGCCAGGCATCCCTCGTCTTGGCGTGCTATTCCTAAATCCCCACGGAACTATGAAGGTCGAACGTTGCGGTTGCCTTGGCATCGTTGGCGACTGGAAATGAATGTGACCAGCCTTGGCTTGCGAATTCCTCTAGTGGTTCTCCCTCTCAGTGTCAGCTCGAATAATGAGCGGGTCCAGCTGCACGAGGGTGGGTGGGATGTCACACTCGAGTGCCCATTGTGTCCAGCTGTCAAGATTAATTTCATCGACTATAATAATCATAACGACAAATATCAGTTTGCATTCGGTACTCACTTGGGTCATGCGATGTACCACGGATCCAAGGCAAGTCGGTTGGCTTCATCCTACGACGAGCACCCGAGAGTTTTTATGCAGCGAGTGTTACGGTCTGCAACCCCGGTGCAGATCATTTTGCTGGGTTAAAGACTGTCTCACCCCCGAAGCATGAATTTATCCGATGGGGCAAAGAAAACACGGCGGGCCTGGTCGAGGTTAATTTCCCAGACATACCTAGCGACTCATTTTTTCACATTAGTCGTGAATACTTAGAGATTGTATACTTGTAGTTGATAAGTACCGCTCTAAGACGGATGACATTTCAGATAGATACAGCTTATTAGACAGATAGACGCCTGACCATATTATCACGCACAATTTAAATCCACAGCATTGTTCGCCGTTCGAACTTGCATAACTCACAGTTGACCTCACCGATCAGGTCTCATGCCATGGTGATTGTGCGTTCACTAAACCAGGGTTGTAACCATATATTGAGGAAAATAGGCTGTCATGGGGATCGAAGCTGTGAAAATAGTTTAGTTCTGTCAAGCAGGATAAAAGCGTCCAGCACATGCGCAACAACTCAGAGCACGCTAACTTATTTACAGCAAAACTACCTTGACAGTACTTGATTGAACATTCTATCACTGGCAGAAAAGCATTTGAAAGATGCAGCACATACGAATAATCATTGCGAAGTGGCAACGACATCAGCGCAAAAAAAACTACTTCTTGACGAGGAAAGAGTATTGTAATGGTTAGCTGAGTCCGGAAAGTACGTGTATGGAGGACGTGTCTGATTGAGAGAGATATTCGACCTATGGGTAGTATGAACAGACGATGACCATGAGACTCGGAGTACGATGAAGGAAAGCTTGGAGAGCGTACTCTCACTAGTTCGGGAGGATTCTCGCTGTAGCCGTCACCCCCAGATAAGTGCCCGGAGTAGGATATGCCTTAGTGTCCCTTTGGGCGGAGGAAGACGGTCTTGGATCTATATCAAGGGTATCCCAATGCCACGGTCAACGGATGAACGGGAAGGACAATTACAACCACCCAACTCTTCTAGCTACGATATACATTATTGTACATCGTGAGCTAATCCAACAAAGTTTCCCGTAAGGCCTGTTATAGACCTGCGTTTGAGTTATGCGTAGGCTTTGATGCAACTACAAAAGATGATCGTGTTGGGCTAGTAAAGGATTGACAGCGAACATATTTCCCTGAGTGATGTAGACCGCTGACCAAGAACTGGACTCGTGGTGCTAGTTTGCCTGATGGACGTTTGAACGAGTGCGAAAAAATATGTATCACAGACAACTTGAATGTGCAGACATTGAAGCTTGAAGTCGTAGCGAACAAAGAAATGGCTGACCATCCTTGAATCAACAATAATCAACACCGCCAACTCTTCAACTTCTATATCCTCGTCACGAGTCTTCAACTTCTATATCCTCGTCACGAGTCGTATTTCAACATGTTTTTCGTTTGATCAATTCCACTCGGAAATTGCCGCCTGGCGTCGGCGCCAACCTTGCTTGACGTTCGCACATCCATCCTTCCATCCGCCGCTTTGTACTGCTTCCTACTGATCCAAAAATTATTATATACAACCACGTGACATAAACACCCTTCATCTGCCTCCATCCGATCTCACTCTTTTCTCGGCTCTCCCGTCCTCTTTATCCTTCCCAGTCGCTGACGTAAGTTTAATGACATCCCAAGGTCCCTCGCGAGCGCTGCGCCGTTTGAATCCAGATGTCACGACTGAGCCGCCCGGTTTGACTATCTTAATCTGTTGTATTTCCCCTTGAAACGTATCGAATTTCTTGTCGCGCAAGTAGTAATGCCTCATCGTGAAGAACACCTCTACCACAGCGCCCGTTAAGGCTTCATTGACATCTCCGGGCTCGACGAAAAACTTGTCTCGGTAAACCCTCAGCGGGCACGCCATGAAATCGAATTTCATGAATTCAAACTCCTCTTTGTGTTTTGACAGAATCGGCCACCTCTCTGTCTCGGTGTCCATCGCGGGGGTTCCTTCTGTGGTGATGTGAGTACTCGATCGTGGCTTGTAATCTGCCACATTACCGTTCTGGTCCACGTTCACGCCTTCGAGATCAGTCAAATAAACTGCATGCTTCGGAATGCGCTGTTTCTGTGTGACAGTATTGGCAGGATGTTATGCAAGACACGCACACACGTACGCGCTGTTCAAATATATTACACGTGAACCTGATCAATTTGCTGTTCATGTCGGACACGATCATATTCCGTCCGTCCCCTGTCTGCGCGATCTTTCCGCAGTCAACAGCACCTCATCCTCGAAATAAAGTATATCCGCTGACTCGTCCAAAAACAATGCACCAAGAACACCTATGGACAGTTCAGGCAAACGACCGATCAGGATGATGCACAACGACTCGTATAGCGACGAAAACGTACTAAGGATGCCAAAAGGGCGCGCATCTTCCGGTCTACAATGTATATGTCACGCGGCACCCGCAAGGGAACGCGCCAGCACACATTATCAACCACTGTGGATGCACGCAAAGCGTGGAAATGAAAGCCACCTCGAGCTTGACGTTCCACTGCCAGAGTAACAGCGCGGTCAATAGTCCACCTCTCGCTCAAATCAAATCGACGAACCAAACAAAAAACGTCCCTCTCCGGAAACTGCTGATTCAGGATCGAGTCAGGCCTAGAGTTGAGGGCATGTAAGGTGCATGGGTAGAATCTACCGTGGACTCGCGTAGAAAATGGGTAGACTCCGTTCCGATAACTCCGCGGAATCTACCGCAGTCCACCCGAGTCTACCCCAGTCTACGCGAGTCTACGCCACTACCGGGTAGAACGACCAAACAATGTGATTAGCACGTATATGATCATTCTCCTCATCGCCATCATCGACATCCACTCTGATCCCCTTCATGATCGACGTCCGTCAATTACTTGTGTCCCTCGATGCGTATGATCTCACTTTCCCCGACCTCACGCATCAGGAAAACGACAACTTCCTTTATTCTGCTTTTTTCCCACTTAATTGTCCGAAAAGGGAAGAATAACTCATTTTTACGAAAAAGCAGACCACACTTAATTAAGGCCACTCGTCCTCTGAATTCTCGCTTATTTTACACTTATTCCACTTAATTCGCACTTAATTTCACCTTTAAAAAAGCGGGAAAAGCGCGCCACAGGCAATGCATTGAAAAAACAGTAGACATAAGCAAAATTAAGGAGACTCCCAGAAATACAAGCGGAGGATCAGGTGGGTGTACTGGGGGGAAAAGTGCCGCACAGGTGCAAGGAGGTGCAAGAGGCTGCTGCAAGGCTGCGAGAGAATGTGAGAAGGCGCTGTGAGGATGCAAGGCGTTGTGAGGGTATAAGAAGGTACTGTGAAGGTTTGAATGCTGCGAGAGGGTGGAGGAGATGATGGATGGAACAGGAGGGAGCTTATAAAATAGGCTGTTAGCAGGAAGGAAGAAAGAGAGGGATATGACTTACTTGCCAGTGGATCCGGTAGTGGAAGGTGGGGGCTGGCGGTGGCTCCGGATGGGAAGTTCGTGGTAGGGCGGTAGTCGGTGCAAATGCCGCTGAGAGAGTGCTTGATATGAGAGAAAGTTATTATATAAATAAGTCATAAGAAAAGAAAGACTTACAATAATACTAGAACAAGACTGTAAGCAAAACACAGCAGATAGAAGTTAGCGTCAAGGTGGAACAAAAGACTTGAAAAAAAAATTGAACGAGTTCAATGTCTTACATCAGCAGCCACAGGCGCAGCGTCGCTGCGTGTCTGTGTATGTGAAAGTGGATTAAGTGAGATAAGCAGATTTTCGGGAAATTAAGGGCAATAAGTCCTGAAAAAGGAAAATAAGCAACGCGGTGTTTTCCTGATGCTCCCTAGAAGGACAGCGTCCATATGGTACATAGCTTCGATTCTGTACCAGCAAAATCGTATCTGTTTATGCTTAAAACCCGATACAAACTCGATGTGTGATACTCTCTAATCCCCGACTAACCAGGGTCTGCCTAAATACGAAGGGCAACAAACCCACCTCTGAAAATCTCTCATTTCTTACTCGGGTTTGCATGTGCAAAACGTACCTTTTTGTATCCGCTTTGATTGATTTAGCTCACATTTGCGTTCTGTGATTTGCGTGAGTTTACATGCTATATTCGTACTCTATGCAGATCCGCTTATTTTCTCGTTTCCGCAGTGATTGGTATCGATATTTACGCTTTGAATGTTGTGCGAAATGTGTAGGTAACATTGCAACTTGAAGTTCACTCTTCTGACGGCGTTTAGACGCGGTTTAAAACCCCAGTGTGTGACCTGATCCTGAAATGGCGTCAAAATGGCACAGTATGACAGTCGCCAAGAATAGCTCCTATAATACCATATGCTACTCGTGAAACGGTACGTATCTCTTCAACCTTAACTGCCATGGCTGAGGTTGACTTTAAGCAAGCAAATGAGCGATATGCTGCCAACTTTGGTGACAACGGCAAATTAAGTATCCCACCCTCCAAGCACTTGGCCGTCGGTAAGTAGCGTTTCATAGTTCATGGGCTCAGCTAATTCTCTGGTAGTGACATGTATGGACGCTCGCCTTAAGTATGTTATGATTGCTAAAGAAGGTCCTGGCTACAAATGACAATTAAATATCCAGCCCAGAGGAATTCCTTGGCCTGAATCTTGGAGAAGCACATATTATTCGGAATGCTGGGGGACTTGCGTATGTCACCAATATCATCTTGCGCTGTTCCTGTTGAATGACCTTGATATTTAGTAAAGAAGCTCTTCGCTCCATCATCATTTCGCAAAGACTCCTCGGAACCAGAGATATCCTCGTCATTCACCATTCCGATTGTGGTATGCTCACCTTTACGGATGAACAACTTCGATCGAAGATCATCGCCTCACATCCTGGAAATGCCGCTGTGTCCGAGGCGGTGAACAACCTGAAGTTTGGACCGTTCTCTAATTTAGATGCCAGTGTGAAAGACGACGTTGCGTTCTTAAAGGATCATCCGCTTGTCTTAAAAGAAGGGAGTATTACTGGATGGGTGTACGAGGTTGAGACGGGAAAGATTAGAGAAGTCGCATGATACGATGACCGAACCTGTCGAGTTTGTGATACAATACAACGGTCTGTATGAATATGTAACAATTAGTCCTTTCCCCCTGTCAAATGAGGGAGCTCTTCAGCAATAATAAAAGGTTGGAAACATGAAACGGTCGCACCTCTAATATCGAAGCTACTTAACCTTCATCATCGTTACATAACGCACGACTTCGCTCCAATCTTTTACCCGGCGTACTGAATGTTTGGCGTTTGCCTGCTCTAGTGCTTCGTCCCCTCGTTTCGCATCCTCATCCAGGAAGCCTCCACCTTCCTTTTTGAAACGAACTTCGTAAACCATATCTTCGCGCTCATCAGAAGAAAGCGAAAATCGCTTATTCCATTCATACGACCCGAACAGGAGTACGGGAGGAGGCTTTGTTGCTCCATCTAACGGTATATAGTTGGCACATGACAGCGCGTTTTCCATCGAGTCGTCGATAAGCAACTTTGCTCCGATGTCAATACAGACTTCCGGTTTGCTCAATTTCGTAGTGATCTCATGGCCTTTGCTGCCTATGCCATCCTGGGCAGGTTTCCCAGCACTTGCAAACTGGCCAGTGCATATCATACTGTGGAAGCATCCGGGGAACCAACGTTCGACCCAAGCCCAGCTGTCAGCATGTGCATCTTTTCCCCGAGCTGTGACGATGATCAAACGATAACCTAGAGCACGCAAGGCCTCTACGCCTTCGCGTGCACCGGGTACGGGCTGCGCCTGTGATATCTGACCGCTGGCATAGAACTCCCTGACCTTCGTGTGCGTGATCAGAGGTGTCCCCCAAAATGGATTCTAGAGGAATGGACGGATTCGAGATGAACAGACACTGCATCAGTTTGAGACAATTCTGCTTGCCTTCCAGTAATAGTAGTCTGCACAATATGACCATCATACATAGGGATACATTGATTCGTAACTTACAGTAGAAATCATTGAGGGTCATTTGAGTACCGTATGTTTTGTTGTGCCCTTAAGATTATAACACGATTGTTTCCAGTGCTTCTCAAGCGGATACGCATAATTACGCACATTGTGCCACAACAAGATTCGTAGCAGATAAGACGTCATCAAGGTCGATTGCGATGACAGGACCAGTGGAGGGAGGTATGAGTTCCTTGAGCTCCGCAATTTGCTCAGCGGTAACTTCAGCAGTAAGTTCAGGTTCAGGCTCTGGCTCTGGGCTAGACGCTCGGTAGGTATCGTTCACGGACATAGTAGTATGGTGATGGTTCTATGTGGTATCCAGTGAAGAAAAGTCAAGAATTCGTTGGCAGTGGCAATCAGATTCATCATGATCACCCCCGGGTTCGCCGGCTTAACGGGTGCTTAGCCGGTGGGTTGTGCCAGCAAGTTCGGAGACATTACATAACCCTACATTAATGTTCACCAATCGGTTTTATCACATGCTCAGGCTGTCAGTTATGAACTGCCTTCCAGTTCAACAGTCTCGTTAGGCGTCTTGCTCGAAAGACGCTATTTGTCGCTTTGGTACAATTCGCAATAGGTTGACTGATCTACCTTTCAGACAGGATGTCTATCCCGGTTATCTCGAAGCTTCGGCTTTCGAATCAGCGAATGAAACAATTCACCCAGGCCTATGCCGCCAATCGGCCTCTGGTACAACGAGGACTCACGGCTGGATTCGTTCTGTATGTACTGGCTGCCTCGTATCGTGGTCTTCGCGCCCGACCAATTTCAAAGAGAAGAGACGAAGGCAAGGATACAGCTCGAAAAGACGGAAAGCCCGCCCGTGTCGCAGTACGCTTGTCTTTCCTATTTCAAGATGAGGGCTCATAGCGTGCAAGGTTGATGCGATATTCTATCAAAGGCTGGGCATCATCTTGCGTATCGTCATACCGGGCATACGTTCAAAGGAAGCTTTGTTACTTCTCATGCATTCAAGTCTCCTCGTTTTCCGCACTGCCATCTCGTTATATGTCGCCGCCTTAGACGGAAAGTAAGTTCTCAAGATAAGTCAGCATATTTGGAAGTGATATATGCCATCCACATAGAATTGTTGCGTCACTCGTGCGCGGGCAGTCTCTCCAATTTCTCCTCAATATCATCCGGTGGCTACTTATTGCAATTCCGGCTACTTGGACCAATAGCTGGCTTAGCTACGTACAGAACAAGCTCGCGCTCGCATATCGCACTCGACTTACCAAGGAAGTGCTTAAGCAATACCTCGGCGATGAAGCGGATGGCCCAGACGGCAAAGTTTATTATAAAATCTGTCAGTATTTCCTACTCTTTCTCTCTGTGGAATTACTGAGTGATTATTATCATTCAGCTAACCTGGACGACCGCATAAAGAATCCTGACCAGTAAGCAAATCATCGGCAAAACTGATATATGATTTACTCATTTGAATAGGATGATAACTCACGATATACAACGGTTCTCAACGCACCTTGCTGCAATTTACGCGAACCTAGCAAAGCCTGTCCTTGACGTGATACTCTACAACTACCAATTGTCCCAGAATGTAGGGGCGGAAGGACTGGTCCTTCTCACTGTTTTAGTTCAGACATCTGCAGCGCTATGTTAGTGCAATTTCTATCGAGCACATGTACTCGGCTAATATGCATACCTGGTAGTGCGTGCCCTAACCCCTTCCTTTGGGACATACACAGCTCAATCGGCTGCTTTGGTTGGCTCCCTTCGACACACGCATTCTCGCCTCTCCGAGTTCGCAGAGGAAATTGCGTTTTTTGGTGGTGAAGAGACAGAGAAGCAGTTGATCGAACAGGAGTATGCTGCACTCGTCCAGCACGAAGAAATAGTAATGAATAAGAGATGGTGGTACGGATGCATAGAGGAGGGTATCGTTAAGTGGCTGTGGGGTAGCTTTGGGGTGCGTGCTCGTCAATCACTGCGTTGAGGCCAATATAACATTTACTGTTCTAGCTCGTCGTCTGTGCGATTCCTGTATTCTTTAAGTTGCCTGGATTATCAAATTTTGACTTGGGCAGCCGCACCGAAGGCGAGTCTTTACAGTTATTCTCATTATCAAACCGCCGCTGAACGTTCTACAGGTTTTGTGACGAACCGAAGATTACTTCTTTCCTCATCAGGTGAAAATAATTCGAAATCTTATATCTCACCACTGACGTGCATTCATAGATGCTATTGGCCGCGTGATGTACTCGTATAAAGACCTGGCGGAACTTGCGGGCTACACTTCACGAGTCTCCCTTTTGCTTGATACTATGTCAGACATGCAAAAGGGCAAATTTGACAAGGCTCTTGTTAGCGGTGCGACTGAAGGAGAAAATGGCAAGAGTAAGTGATGCGTCCGCCACTTACTATTAACGGAATGATTGAGTACCACATCTTAGTTTTGCGAGGCCGCGGACAAGTTCTCCTATCTGACGACATTCAGTTCGACGATGTCCCGATCGTCACACCAAACGGCGACATCCTTTTGAGGAACTTAACGTTTAATGTCAAAAAAGGGGTGAGTGCTATTGGCAATGCATAAACGACGTGTCTCATAAACAAAACTCGAAGGAACACCTGTTGATCGTCGGTCCAAATGGTATAAATCATAGTTTCCGTGGTTATTTTCGCTTAAAGATGACACCTAGGTGCTGGAAAGTCTTCGTTGTTCCGTATCTTAGGCGGCCTTTGGCCTGTTTATGGTGAGTTGATATACTCATGACCATGTATTGTTTTCATTATCATTGCAGGTGGCATTGTTCGGAAGCCTCATGCATCAGATTTCATGCTGATACCCCAGCGACCATATCTTTCCCTTGGAACCCTCCGCGACCAGATTATTTATCCGCACTCACAACAGGCTATGGAGGCTGGTGGGTGAATTCTATTTTTTGTAAATTTTAATAATCCAAAACATGTTCCAGGTGGAGTAACAGATACAGATCTCATCGGGGTACTTGAACGAGTTCATATGGAAAACATAGTTGAGCGAGAAGGAGGTTGGAACATTACACGCGAATGGAGAGATGCGCTTAGCGGAGGCGACAAGCAGAAGATTGCTTGGGCACGACTATTCTACCATAGGCCTAAGGTAATCACGCACCTCGTTCTTATGTCCCTGAACATTGATAAGACTGTTGCAGTACGCCATTCTTGATGAGGCTACCTCGTTGGTCCCTCCTGACATGGAGGGTACGATGATGGAACAGGCAACTGCTCTCGGAATTACGCTGCTCACCGTATCTCATCGACCATCTCTGTGGAAGTACCACTCGAAGATCTTGCAGCTCGATGGACAAGGCGGCTATGTTTTGTGCGCCTGCTCTCGTTTCTTATGCTGAATGCACTTTTGACCATCATTGTAGCATGAAACTGGATGCAGAAAAACGCTTGGCTCTGCAAGAAGAAAAGCAGGAGCTTGAGACGAAACTGCTTGAAATGTGAGTGTCTAGCTTCTCTCCCACATAGGAAATCGTTCTCAGACCATCCCGCAGACCAAAGATGAAGGCACGTCTAGCCGAACTACAGCTCGTTGCGGATGCGAATAGAAATGTGAGGGATGGTACTTCACCTGTAGAGACACATAGATAGATATCTTTGAAGGCTGTCCAGCAGCAATGGTGAATAATGGGGACAGTTTTATTTTTATCAAGTTGTCGGAGAGAACAGTGTTCTTCGGTTTGGACGCGGGTAAGTGCCGAGATGCCGCGGTGCATGCCGGAGTTAATCGTGCTCTGGTCAAAATTTATCATAGCAAAGTGGTGCACTGCCGGTGCTCGACGTCCCGTTTCTCCCGCAGTGATACGACCACTTTCTCTTTCACCCGCGTCGTCATGCACATATTCTCCCAGTCATTCAAGTATGAGTGAGTATATTCCGCTCGTCGTCGTCCCCAGTGCACTTAAACTACCTACAGTCACCCTTGGTCTCACGTCGTCATTGGGATGTGGCACAAATACCCAAACCCACACTGTACCCACGTCGTTACCGTCGATGTCCTTGACCGTACGATCGATCCGGAGACTGGAGTAATACGGACAGAGCGTGTTCTCGGTTGTAAACAGAAGGCGCCTTCATGGATAGTCAAGGTCAGCCGCTCCAATGTCCGCACACGATATCATTTTTTTCAATGAGCTTTTGATCCTTCTAGCTCTTCGGCGGCTCAGAAGATGCTTTTGTCCGTGAAATATCCTTCGTAGACCCTGCAACGCAAACCGCTACTATAACTTCCGTCAACCTTTCGCTGTCTCAGTTCGCTACTTGCTACGAGCGAATACAGTACCGACCAATGTCCTTCACCCAAACGTCCTTTACGCAAACAGCGGAGATACAAGCCCGAACCGCTATGTGGAGGAGTATGGCTGATAGATTCGAGGGTTGGTTGGTTCAGCGGTTTGAGCAGAATGCTATCTCGGGCAAAGCGGGATTCTCGGACGTGCTTAGGACAATGTGGGAGGCCAAGGAACAGCAGACTGCACCATCATAGAGCAGCAAGATACCTGTCTGTTTCTTCCTCTTTTACACATGACAGACGCATCCCATGGAGCCTCCCTAGATACTGTCAAAACGTCCAGCTGGACGACTTACGTTTATTTTATCATACAGACGCACATGTACTTCAGATCCTTGCACACATATCTACAAGACATCCGGATCTCCTTAATATTAAGTTTGATTTAAGTAGAGACTGTAGTTAGACTTCTTGCTCGTACGCTTCTTCCCATCCTATATCAGCTACATGATCATCACCTTTCTCACTCTCTTCATCCTCTCCTTCATCACCGTGTTCCTCTCGATATCGAGCTGTCGTAACTGGTCGTTGACTTCCAATCCCTCCTCCGCCTTCCTCAAGAACCATCATGCCTTCTCCATCGCTCTTATCGTCTATAGTATATAAATCGTCCTTGTCATCAAGAGATGGGACTTGTCGCCCATCGACGAAAAGGTCCTTGAGCGCATCGTAGTTGATCCGTTTACTGTACTTGGGGTTTTTCTTGATGAGGTTCCGCACTGACTCCGCTGCTGTACTCCCAGATAGCGTCGACTCGTCACGCGGTCTGGTACTGGTTTTCCGACGCTGAAGACAAATCCATTAGCGCCGAAGAGCACCTTTGCGAGAAAATTTTGGCGATGGTGGGATACGAACCTTACGACTCTTGAGTTGATTACCCGTTTCGACTTGTTCGCCTTTGGCTGCAGTGCAAACAAACCGCTCAGTCACGGATAGACATGAGATGATGAAACAATACCAGCTAATGCCTCCAAGTAATCACGATTAATCTCCACCCACACACGTTCCTTGATCTTTACTTCCTCTTCAGTGAGGATAAATCTGTCGAGCTCATCTTCGTCCAATCCTAGTAATTCATCAACTTCGGAAAAATGGGACTGTCGACGCTGATCAGCTTCGTCCAGAGCTTCACGAAGAAGTGAGCCTTGAGTATTCTGCAGAAAACTAGCGACTTCCTCAGCGAGAGCCTGATCGACAGTTTCTTCCATGGCAGCTGCTGTTGGTGAGTCAAGATCGGAAGATACACCGTTTGATGTCGGTCGTAGAGCAGGGTCAATGTTGGCATAAACTTCGTCATTTTCGTCCGGGTAAAACAATGGTACTGGTTCGGACGTCCCGGTAAGAATGCCTTGATTGAAGAGGGCAGGATCGATCGTGGGTAATTGAGGTGGGGTCTCCTTTGGAAGTGGGGCGGATTCCACATCTTCTCCTTCAGATTCACTACCTCTCCTTTTCCGTTTCCTCTTCCGCTTTACCTTCCGTTTCTTATGGTTGTCCTTTAGCCCATTGACAGTGTCCTCTCGTTCTTTCTCTTCTTTCTCCTTTCCTTTTGTGAATGCAGGAGGATCCATCTCTTCGTCTAGCCATACCGTCCTGAAGTCGGCGAGCGTGAGGGCACCACTAGGGGTCTTCTTGAATTCTTCTAGTCGTTTCTTCAGAGTGGTATCGGCAATCTTCACCACTTGTACAATCTCTTCGACCGAGCGACGGAAGTTATTCATACGTGCGGCAAGGAGAAGCGCCGCACCGCAAATGCCTGCAGGACGGCGACCCCGAGTGACCCAGTCACGGTCGAATCGTTGTACAAGTCGGACGGCATCAGTTGCGACTTTGTGAGTTTCGTCGCCAAATTCAAGCAATGCCGCAAAGCGGGAGATATAATGGGAAGGGTCGATGAGGGGAAGCTTTAAATTTAAAGTCTGGACGAGTTGCAGGTATATATGACCAAGCTCAAATACATTGACCTGGAGAAATAAATATCAGGTCTAGTGTTGACAAACACAGAATTCCGTACCTGTAGAAGGTCTGAGAAGTCGATAAGCATATAATTCCGTGTCTCTTTCTGTCTGCAGGCTACATATAGACAGACGGCGGCAACATTATTACTTTTGCGACCTTTCGTAAACTTGTGCTCAACAGCAAGGGTGTAAAGACGCGTTGCTGCCAAACAAACAACTTCGGACAGACGAAGGACAGCAGCAAAATTCTGGATCTTCCTGCTAGCTGAATATGAATGATAAGTCTGTTATGACGATAATAAATGTATTAACGCACCATTCGCGATGGTTTGTTCGCGAGACTCGTTACTTCCTCGGTTTCCGAATGGACCAGACATTCGTGCATGCGCTAGCAGAGGTAAATTAAGACTTTGTAAAACAATTATGACCCGGACTTACTTGAGCCCTGACCGACATATGATCCCTGAACCATTGCCGCGCCAGCAGACGTTTCACCGAACGTGACCTCAGAAATTATGGTGTTCTCCTCCACCACTGTTCCACATTTGACACAAAAGCCATTTCCAGCAGCTGCATCGTACTCTATAACGGTCCCTCCGCAGTCCGTGCATACCGTCTAAGCAAGAATCAACATCGTAACATGGAATATAGTATAGAGGGAGCATACCATGCTGAAGCTGCGCTTAGATAAAATACTAAACGTCCTGAGGTTAGCATAAAACAAGACATAGTGCAAGGATCTCACTATTAATCCGAAGTTGATACAGTTCTCTTAATAAAAATTGATAAAGATATTGGTGGCACAGTAGGTGATACAATTGGAATCGCAGTCAAGTCAACGGTTCAGTTTGTCGAGATTAAATGCGGCGTGACGTGACGCCCGAGTTGTCACATACCCTCATCAATCCCATCAAACCTTGTTATATAGTGAATGGAGATGTCGGGCGTTGTTGAATTCGTTGGCATTTCGCATGTGATATTTTACGATAAGATAAATTTACCTACGAGAATATACAGAAATATATAGCAGTACCTACAATTCTCGAGTCGAGAACCTTGCACGTTTGTACCTGCCAATATCATTTCGTTGTTCGTCATTTGCACAGCTGCGAAATTCCAACATATGAAGAGCATCTTGCAACTGACGCACGCGCCTCTCACTACGGAAACTTAATAGCGACTTACGGCTACTTTCACACGACGGCACGGAATCCGGATAATCCTTATCGAGGTGCTGCATTGGGACATCGACTTGATTCTTGAATCCTCTGAATTTTTGCTTATTCAGCACACGAATAAGGGTAGAACAACATGAATCTGGTGGATGCAAAACGGAAAGGTCCATCAGAAAACCCGCTATACAGTCAGTTGTCGACAGAGTGCGTGGCGAAACAGTAAGGCTCATACAGCATATAAGTAATAGTGCAGTAAGCGCACACATAAATATTTCCGAGAGGTTAGTGAAACACTAGAAGAACCACATACAAGCAGATAGCAAATAAATAAGTGAAAGAGGTATGGATGATTCTATCGAACCATGAACAGGTAAAGAATGAGGAAACAGTTAATCAAGGTAAAATGTACACCTTCTATGTAGTAAATTCGAGATTGGTATGCGATCGAGTGTGGATATGGTAATCAGAGTAAGTCTCCGGTGTGAGTTTTATTTGATATGTTGTTAGCCTGAATGAAAAATTAATCAATAAAACAGGGCTTTCGGGAGGAACAGAAAACCTTACCGATTGCTGCATGCTCATCATTTAGAGGGGGGGAAGACGCCAACATTTGGTCCAACTGGGTTGCATCAGCTCCATAGCTGCTGATCCGCTTTTGAGCCAGGAATGCTGGGAACGCCTGGCCAGCTTCACGCAAGCAGTCTACAGGAATCAGGCCACTCTCGTTACGATCCAACGAGCTGCCCTGCTTCTCCACGAATGCCCACCCGTCATCGAAGACCTTCAGGACGCTGATTTTGTCGCCCACAGAGACGGATAATTCGTCATCTAGCGTGGGGTTGAATGGACGACGAATGGTCTTGAGATCATGGAATTCGGGGTTCGCCGCCGGATCGGCAAAAGGGTTCAAAAACGTGTTGGGAGCGGCAGCCATTGAGAAGACAGAGGTGCTGGGAAATGGTTGTTGATAGGAGGCAGCAGGAGTGGATGGTGGTAGGTCGGGATTGAATATAGGAGGAGAGTGGATCTGAATGAGCGTAGCAGCGGTTGACGAAGGGGCAGTGTGGCCGTGACCGTTAGAACCAAAAGCAATAGAGGTAGATGCCTTCTCCTCGGTGCATAGAGGGGGCTTGGGGAAAGCGAAGGACTCTGATGGAGAGAACGGACGGACGGACATTGGACTAGGCACTTCAGGAAGGTGGAGATCATTTGGTACGACAAGATACTGAGTGTGAGGATCACTGCCGTTGCTTGTCATGCTATTGATGGATTCTCTGCGGGCGACAGCACTAGCGGAAGGAAATAAGAGCGAGGTACGTTCTCGCACTTCCGCCATCGGAGGTAACTCAGGGATGGCCCCGAGTGGGGCGTGATCAACGTTGTGTAAAGTCGGGGAATCAACGAGGGACATGAGCCCTTGATCAAAGTGGGTAGCAAAACTGCTACGAGCACTCGCCCTGTTCGGGCTAAATGCGCCCCCACCCTGCAAGTCTCGTATACTACTCCCTATGGCTGAGAAATTGCGGGAGGTACCATTTCTACCGAACCACCATTGCTCGCGGTGTTCAATGCGACGTGCAATGAAGCGACGGCGCACGAGCACTATAACGAGTCCAATAAGGAAGAAAAAACATGCGAGTACAATTCCTGCAATTGCACCTGAGGAGAGCTGATGGGCAGATGCAGTCGCAGTAGCAGTAGAGGAATAACTTGGCGAGCTTCCGATACCAGCGTATGTGCTCGAGCTTTGAGGAACTACACCTGCGGACGTTTTGGAATCGGTTGCCGAAGATAATGACTGCACTGTCGAAGTCCCTTGGACGTTCTGGGGCGGACCTCCGTTAGGATTGACCTGTCCGGGAGTACCTCCTGGAGGTGGCGGGGAGGGCCCCGTCGAGGCAGATGGTGAAGGGGGGCTACCGAGGCCTATGAGAGACGACGCAGGCGCAAGTACGGTGGTCGCTGTGCTGCCACTTCCCGTGGTGCTTCCACCACCACCATTCCCATTCCCCCCTCCATTTCCGTTTCCGTTTCCATTTCCATTTCCATTTCCACTTCCATTCCCATTGCCGTTTCCCCCTCCATTCCCATTCCCACTTCCTCCGCTTGTGCCTCCACCACTCGTGGAAGTTGGGGAGGCAGTTGGAGATGTTGATGAACTTGATGCTGAAGGGGATCCGCCGACACCCCCTCCCCCCACAATAGGGCTCAGCACGGGGGAAAGTACTGGGACACTCGGCGCTGGGATAGGTAAGGTAGTGAGAGAGTGATCGCGCTGGTCGAGCTCTCTCTTGATAATATCATGATGTCGGAGAGGAACACGCCGCATCCTGAAATAAAGCTGAATAGTCAATACACGACAGATGTTTACACTGATAGTTTTGAGCCCCAGAAGTTGAAAAGAGCGTATGGATGAAAAGAGTGTGGGTGTCGTCGTTTTGCCAGAGCCAACGACGAGCTGAAGGTGCTACCACTGCACGGTGTAAAAGGTTAACCCTTGGAGAGTAAAACAAGGGTGCAACTGTTCACCATGACTACAGAAAGACATCTATGATAATAATGATCGATCGGAGTGGAGTGAATGTCAAAATTAAATGTCGGAGCTCGACACTGTTTTCGTCACAAGCGATATGAAGTATTTACCTGATGTCCTCATGGAGTTATGTTTCATGGCTTGAATGTTAGCTTAAGACTATGTACAGGGGATCCTGTGCGTGCGGCCGGCAGATAATCATGATCAACGTTTCATTGTGTTGCCACGGAATGACATCCATGAGAGTTATCATTGGCCCAACTCTAAAGATCATGATGCTGTGGTTTCAATTGGTTCAGCCCCAATCTGACAGGAATCCTTATGTATCCATCTGGTCTGGTATGGTTACCTTCCATTTATTCCGACCCTTCTAACTTTCATTCTTCTTGATTCTCTGCACTCCGGCAGGACCGTTGTAGCAGTTCGGTCGACCTTGCTCTGCTGTCCTTCGCTTGAGTTCTTGAACCAATTCTTGCCAATCATATTGCCCTAGTGGCATTGTCGTTCATTTTCATCTGTCAATATATTGGTATGTGTCCTCTGGATGGGGGGAGACATTATCTGAACACAGTTTCACTCTCCAGCTTTTGGTTTTTCATCATGCGCGTCAAGCAACTTTGGACTATCATCCCTATCCCATCAAAGATCAGGTTGCTGGTGAGGATAACTTCCTTCATTACCCAATGCTCAACCTTCATTTCTATTTGGAACACCTGAGCTGACAAGCTTTGAAACAGTGGGACCGAATCACTCTTTCACGCACGACTACCATTTACTTCATATTTTCTGTCCTGCATTGTATTCTCCAGATCATCTTCCAGGGACAGGCTTATCGTATCAACGTAGGCGCTGCTAACTTCTTGGCTTCCATCACGGAACAAGGTGGCACTACTGATTCGGATGCATTCTATGTCCTGGGCAGTGATCTTCGCCTTTGCGACAAACTCCCAACAGACTTCAGTACTAGCTCTTGCAAAGTAGTCTGGAATGGTACGACAGTTCAAGACAATTCCATGGTAGTCACAAATATAGCGGACTCAAACTCCACAACTACTTCACAGTCAATGGGGTCGTCGAGTTCCATGGCTTCGACCTATCTCGTATCCTCAGGGTTGTCGAGTTCCATACTCTCGACCCGTCTTGTGTCTTCAGAGTCGACTGTGCCTACAAGCCCGATGTCTTCCGACCACATCACAACCACAACATCAGAGCTTTCGACATCCACAAGCCCAACAACTACTGTAGTATCAAGTTCAAAAGCATCCATGAATGATTCGATATCTCCGACGCAAACCACTACCTCATCGGCTGTAACTCCAACCTACGTTGGCGTGAAGCGCAGCGAGACTGTTGTTGAAATGGTCAGTAGTTATTTCAAGATAAAAACTCAGCTTAATGCGCCTTCAATAGCCAAGAAAACGCAACGGTCTTGGGAATATCCAATCGGTGGAGGTTAACGGCACTGTACAAGTCATTGTGAACGGATTCGGCTGGAACAATCAAGCAGCTGTCTTAGATCGACAGTGCCTTTCGGCTCTGAATTTTCCGGTTCAAGTGTAAGAGTGGTCTCGCCGTGTCATATAGCTTTTTATGTAACGTCATTGAAGGCTTCAGGAAACCGAGCGGGAAGATTTGACCTTCATCGCGTTTCAAGTCTGGCTTCTCGGGATGTCCATCGTCGCTGTAAGCATGTTGCCTGGCTTCATTTACTCGATTGTAACATTCTACTAGATCCTGAACGAATCCGTCCCTCACACGTAAGTGTTTTGCGCATAATATCACAAGAGATACTCACACGCTCATAGTATCGCATCGCTTTTGACACACATGCTGGCTACCGGATGGGCAGGTTACCAGATTTTCAATACTGCCCAATTTCGCGATGACTTTACAAGGTTGATAACGCAAGGAGCCTGCAATCCCATCAATCTCTTACCCTCGTATTGGCATACTCGTGTGGCTGCAGAAATTGCTAGCCTAGTGTTAAATGTCGTTGCGTTGCTGTTTTCTGCTTTCATATCCTGGAAACTTGCAAAGGTAATGCAGTCTGCCTTACATGCTTGCGAAGGCTCATGCTTTGCTCCGACTACTTTCAGCTCTTTGGTTGGCAGACTTTCAAGCGCGTCGGGGCGTCAATAACTATCAGCCGTGTTTACAAACTTGTGCTTGTGCTCTCGATCGTTATCCAGCTGTCGTTGTTCTTTATGGTGATCGCCATCTCCCTTTGGCTTGATCAACTTTGCAATGGCAACATTGGGCGCCTTGCAACTTCCTCTGTATACAAGCCCTTGCTGATTACTACTCTCGTCGTGAGTATATTTCTTGTAAAGTTAGAATTTTTCACTAACTACGTGTTTGTGTAGCTCTTGCTTCCCTGGTTGACCACTGTTAGAATTCGCTTTGTAAATATTTGTATAGTAACTCACTTTCCTTGCAGGGTTGGTATGGTGTCCGTCGGGAACTCAAAATCCCCACGTTGGTATTTCTTGTTCTCAGTGCTGGATACCTTGCGGGCTGGGCAGCAATGTTTGATTCCATCGCGTTCCGATGGACATACATGACTTGGACGTTTTTTGGGGTGATGACCTCCGCCTCCGTCTTCCTGGCTCTTACTGCATTTATTCTGGGTATCATATGCCGCATTAACTTCGGCAAGGGGCTTGTACAATGCCGTGAGTTCGAGCTTTTCATCCTTCTCCTGCTTTCGAACTTATACGGGTGCAGTCAATGCAGAAGAGCCAATCCCAGATGACTTTGTCCCCGTGAACTACGGAGATGACCTGGAGAAGTTCCCGTTCCCGTCTGATAGTAGGGCAGTGCCCACATACTCCGCCGTATATGGTCCAGGACTTTCTCCCTCTCAGGTGTTCGCACCTCATAACATGTGGCAGACCTTCCCCGCACAAAAAGGCTTAACTATGGGAGCAGTTCAAGTGCCTGCGACCGCGCTGGCAAAGCAGCCGTCCCGCCAGTCTTACGATACGGTCGAGCGCCACCAGTCAAAGAGCAGCACTCATAGTTCAACGAGTACTCTGAGCAGAGGGAGTGACTCTGTAGCTGGACATTCTAAACGCTGGGTCATCGAGTAAATACCACTTACAGTTCTGAGTTTGCAACGGGCTTGCTTGTTCTATACATGTATATTAAATGGATATCAGCACTGCTGGGTGGTTGCTTGCATTGGGTCGGCGTTCTTGTTAGCCTCTCCTCTATTCAGCCAAGGGTCAAGGACGATTTAACTCCTTGAACACAGCTCTATTTCTTTGAATTATTTCCCTTGCATCAGCCTCGAGTCCAAAAGTACAGCGATCTTCTGAACATCATCTCCAATGATGACACTGCTTTGATCTTGTGGAGAGACCGATGATATCAGCGCCATCAACTTTCTATTATTGACCTCTACTTAGCTCTCTTCTCTCTCCCAGTCTATTTGATGATGGAAACCGGAACTTTGCCTCCTCCCGAGCGTTTTATCACCTCAATAATTTTAATCACCGCGTAGCTCAGACACGTGAACATGAACTTCCCCGCGGAGACACGAAAGGGGCGAGGGCATCTGGGGGATAAGCGGATAGGCTGATAACCCCCCCCCCCCCCATCCACGGAGGTCAACGTTTACTCGTAGAATATAAGCCATTTTACCTCTGTCTCCCCGACCCATGTTGCAGCGCTTTGTACAGTGACGAATCCGAAATTCCTCTGATGCCAGTGTAACATATACGTTGCGCCAAGTGCTAACGCGGAAGACCCACCGGAATGCCACATCAGCATGAAACGTCAGTTACTTGACTATCTTTTTGGATTTGGCTACTGCCAAATAATGGTAGAGAGTGTCCTTCATGTGCTGAACTCCCACTGTCATCATGTATGACTTGAAACCCAACCTGTCTCGCCAAGCGGTTCTGGGAGAAGGGCTACTAAAAATATGTCGGGATTTTTCTTGTGCATCATAATGGGGCACTGGCAGTCAGAATCTAGCATTCATTTTCTTTTGACTCGTTTTTAACGGCATTTGGTGTAATTTTAAGTTTCATCGCTATGCTGACTGCTCAATTATAATGCTGAGGCATTACAACAGATTAGAGTGCCCTAAAAAAGTTCCTACATTTTTAGTGACGCCTGCGGTCACTGGCAGGGAACATTCGGATCTAGATTCTAGATATTAACGGTCAACAGGCTCGGCTGAAGGAAATCCTCAAACACGCAGATGCCGATGGATCATTTGGAACTTAGTGAGTGTACAACCTGCAGACAACGAAATATCTGTAGCACGCAAGTGGTAATGTAGTACAAACCAGGAAAGGTATCTGTTAGTGACCAGGAGTACATGTATTGCTAGAGTATCACGCAGAGCATCTGAACAAAGACGTAACGGATATGCAAAAAGTAAGGCTACAAGTTTCTGAGTGAAAATGAATTGAAGTGTTGAGAACATCGCACAAATTACTCAGTATCGGGCGTGGGGGTCCCTGTCGATGATGATAGGGTAGGTGAGTGCATCTGAACAGCCTCGACTTCTTTCTCTTGGATGATGGCGGCCTGTCTTGCAACTGTAGCCATCTCAAAATTCTCCCCTGTCGGCATCTCCGCAGGCGGACTAGCCACCAGCTCCGTTACCTCAAACCCAAAGAGCGCCTCGCTGAATTGGACCATCCAGGGGTGTCCCAGTAGCTCCTCAGCTGTCGGTCTCCTCATGGGATCAATGGTGAGACACTGTTTGATGAAGTTGATGCCTAGATCGCTCAGTTGTCCGGGTTCCGGTAGGGGTGGATGCTGCGTAGCCACTCCAATGTGGAACATGACAGCCCTGTTACCCAGATTCTGTCAGTTAAACCCTTCGGTAAGAAGTTGACGATCATCATACCATTCATTATCCAAATTGCTCCACGGTTTTTTCCCGGTAGCAAACTCCAGAACAACACATCCGAGTGACCAGACATCCATTGCACCGTGGCGACCTCTCTTATCGTTTTTGATAACTTCTGGGGACATATACATCGGTGTCCCAGTCAGGCTGTTCATGCCTAAGCCTCCACCAAAACCACCAACTTTCCCTGCATTCGCATCCCCTCTGCGTGAACGTTGCATGGTGCGGTTCTTTGCAAGAATTTTGGATGCTCCGAAGTCGACGTACTTGATAACACCACGATGGTCAAGGAGGATGTCTAGGAATGTTGAGTCCGAAGTACAGCCGTAGAATGCTAATGCTTACTGTCAGGTTTGATATCTCGATGCGCTACTCCTTTCGAATGCAAATATGCGAGTCCCTCCAACATTTGCATGGTGTAGAGCTGTATGATACTCTCGTCCTCGATTCGGCCATGCTCTAAAAGAGAAGCCAGGCTCCCGCCTTGGCAGTACTCTTCAAAGATGTATACCTTCTCGCGGTGCACTTCGATTCCGTAGTACTCTACGACGTTGGGGTGGTGGAGCATCTCCATGACGGCAAGCTCATCCCTGATTTGCGAGTAGAGGTTCGGAAGCCCAGAAAGTTCTTGGAATTTGATTTCCTTGACAGCCATGAGAGAACCTGAGTCGAGGTTGACTGCGAGATAGACTGAACCGAATGCCCCAGCCCCGATGAACCTCCTTTGTTGCCAACGAATGGATATGTTAGAACTTGAAGAAGCGAGGAAAACGAGAGAGCGATCTTCGGGTTTCTCGTTGTCAAGAACGCGACCTACAACTCTTTGGTCTGTGCCAGTCTGTGCTCGACTGCTTTCAAGCGCATACAACGCTCTCGATGTCTTCTCCCAGTACAGACGCACCTTTGGATCTATGTATCCGTACGTATTCATGGTAAAAAGGCCATCATCGTTCGCAGGTGAAGAAGACCTTGGCAAGTCAGGCTCTTCATCGGCAGTATTCGAGGCTTGCCCGCGTAGGAGGCCCTCTTGCCTCTCCTTCTCCTTCCGGGCTTCCAAAGTGGAGCGAGCTCCAAGAATGTCAAAATGGCTGATGAGGAGCGTCATGCAGCTAGCGACTTTCTGTCGCAGCATTTCAAATTGTTCATCTGGCATTTCCAATATATTGTTCCGTCGAGTGCGGTGTAACGCGAATTCCAATGCATTTACAGCCCATCGAAATGTTTTCCGATCGGATGGATCGCAGTCATCGCAGATAAATGATACCCATGAGATGGCAAGGCGGATTAGAAGACGGTTGAACTTGGTGAGCGGCGAACGTTCCATGTACTTCTGAGCATGCTGCCCGTGCTCGGAAGCAAATAAATACCAATTCTCCAGGAGCTCTTGGTATCCAACTGCATTGCGCAGTGAGGTCCGAACGTGATGCACGGAGTCTACTATTGACTCTGCCAACTTGTTGGTCGCGCGAGCTATCTTTCGCAGCTCACGGTTGACTGTGGGTAGATGCGCTTGTTGTTCGGCGATGCAATGCAGAGGACTAAGTACCATTTCTAAAGGTTCTCCATCTTCATCCACAGCGATGAAAATCTCCGAGAATTGTTCCTTGGCTAGTGCAAGCCGCCGATGAGGTCCGTCTGCAATAAGACGGAGGCAGTTGTCCTTCATGTCAAGTTCCACCCTTGGAAGCTCGAGCATGAACACAAGACCATTCCATAGGAATTGAGTGATAGGAGATAAAAGGAGAAGATATTCGGCCTCTTCGTCATCATCGCTGTCCACAATCTCCTGGTTATCGACTATGGGAAGGCCTTCGTCATTTATGATCTCGTTGGCATGGAAGGACTCGAATAGAATGTTTCGTATGGCTTCTGGGCGGTCACGCAAAGCACTAGACGCAATGATGTAGGTGCCTTCCTCTTCATACGATCGCGTGTAGACCAAGAAATGATCCGTTGCTACGAGAGCAGCAATGACCTGTTCGATGGGGACAGTTTCCAGGCTATATTCGGCTGAATTGCAGAACCTCTGAGTCAAGACTCTGAACATACACGAATGTCGTTAGTACGAATGTCGTGCCTTCACATTAAGGTGTAACGTACCGAGCAAAACGTTGAAGCTTCCGATAGCGCAACCGGACACCGTCCAAAATTTTACCATACCAATTAACCTTCTGTTCGTCAGTCATTTTGCCTGACGAATTGTTGGTAATGATTTCTCCATCGAAGATACTGGCCGACGGTCGACGTTGAGTTGCCTTTTTATCCATAGAAGGCAGTCGAGCTTGAGTATCAAAGTAGTTTGCAACCCGGACCATGAGTTTGTTGGTCAGTGAACTACACATCTACACTTAGCCGACCAGAGAGCATTGCAGGGAATAGACGCTTACCAAACTTGTTCAGCAACCCGTTGTGAGCCACCAGTAACAGTTATACTAACATCATTGAAAGTCGCCCACTGAGACTCGATGAAATCCGTCTCCTTGAAGTAGATTCCTTTAACCCCGCTCTTTAGCTTCCAGTGTATGAGTTTGAAGAATATAGAGAGCGCTTCAAGTATCGTCGAGTCATAGTCGTCGCTGATGCATTGGGGCAAATTCCAATTTCCACCTGGATCAGGTGCGAGGAAGGCTTCGTATTGCCGCTTGAGCGTACAGGCGAGACCCAAACTTATCTTGACATCTTCCGTCACTTGGTCGATAATGAGGACTTCCGGATCCTTAAGTTTCTGGACATAGTCCAGCCGGACGCGAAGGCATGCTTGTGCTAGCTTTGTTGGGAATGAAATGAGTGGGACAAGTTCGTTCTCGAAGGTGGGGAGGTTCATTTCTTGAAAAAGAGATGATAGGTTTACTTGCGCATCTCTAGCGGCACCGATAAAGGAGTGTACAGTGGTGAGGAAGCCTTTTTCAAACGTTTTCTGGATAGAATCCTCTTTGAGAACTCGTTCTACGAAGGTGGTCCCGTTAGACAGGTCTGCAGGCCCGTTAGCGTAATTCCGGGAGTACAGGTTGGCAAGAGGAATGTCTGCGCTCGTATCAGGCTTTGTCACATCGAGTGTCTCACTTCCTGTCCACCGTTGGAGCAGTGCAATGTGACGTCTCAAAGATAAGAGCACGGTTGACCAAGTGTTAAGTGTGTCACATCGGGCCTGGAAAGATGGCTCCGATGCCGCGACATTGTCAGCGTAGAAAGCTTTGAGAGTAGGGTAAAGCGAATGGGCCGCGTTCAATCGCAGTAATACGCCGTTTACACGTTTGAGTGCAGTAATAGGATCGCGTTCGTCATCCCCAAGCTTGAAGTGATTGATCTCATCGATGACAAGGTCTACCGTGCGCAATCTTCTCTCTTCAATATGCTTGCGCTCTTCGACTTCAGAACGACCGCTGAACTTGGCACGTAAACCAAGCCATATGCCGAGATGAATGTTGTTGTGTTCCTCTGAGGAAGATTCGAGGGCTACAGCAATCCGAGTCTTCTCGGATTTGAGGACATCGCCATCCAAGACTGATGCCAGCATCGTCTGCCACTCCAGTCGCTGTCTATCTTGGACAGTCTCTGGTTGGATGCGCTCCGATTCAAGCATCAAAGCGGTGATGCGGTCTACACCCTCACCGCCCATGAGCGAGGAGCGTCCTAGGTCTTCATCATCACTATCACCCGCGTCTACGAGCTGCCCTAGACCTCTCTGAAAGTAGTTGCTGTCTGGATCATTCCGAGGGTCTTCGTCAAGACCTGGTTCGGACCTGTAGCGCTTAACGAACTGAGAGTAGATATCCGAGTACTTAGCAGCACGGGATGGGGCATTGTGATTAGAGATGGATGGTGTTGAGCCTGATGGCAATAGATTCCTTGGCTTATTCTTTACTCTGCTGCGTAGAGACACGCTTGAGGAGAGCATGTTGGCTGCTGATGAAGAATGTCTAGATGAGAGTTGTTGTGCCCAGTCCATATCCTCAGCGTCGCTTGAGTCTTGCTCTTGTAGGGCTAACAGTGATGGTGTATGCCTCCTCATGACGGAACCCCCGCTGATCCAAATGAAAGCTGAAACGGAAGTTGATCAAATAAATTAGGGCACGAAATGTATATTCACGTGACCCCTCCAGATAACTGACCTACCACCACAACCGTCACTTTGTAGATCATCGTCAGAAACTTCAGGCTAATCAAAGATGGGTATTGTTGAGAAGGTGAGGCTACATGGCCCATCGTAGACAATGCTGACCGACGGTAACATGCATTCTACAGATCAAGGAGATCGAGGGTGAGTAACACAAAAATTCAATGCTGGTTTGAATAACTTTAATAAATCATGCAGAGGAGATGGCTAGGAGTGAGTGATACTTGACTGTATGTCTTGCATTGCATCTGAATGTCGTACATCAGCCCAGAAGAACAAGGTACACCTCGAATCGATAGTGCACTTGTTGCAATCAGCAGATTTTTTGACATCTACCTCCCAAGTAGGCTACAGAATATCACCTTGGTCTTCTGAAAGCAAAGTTGGCTCGGTATCGGGCTCAGCTGCTCGAGCCTGCCTCGAAGTCTGGGCCCGCTGGCGTCGGATTTGACGTGCAGAAATCAGGAGATGCCCGGGTCGCATTAATAGGATTTCCATCGGTCGGGAAGGTGAGCAATATTATGAATGTGTATAAATTGTAGTTAAAAGGGGATTCTAGTCTACACTCCTAAGTAAATGCACTCACACCGCGTCTGAAACGGCGGCATATGAGTTCACGACCCTCACTGTGAGTACCTTTCGTTCATCGTAAGCTGCTGCATGATTAACTCGCCGTGAATATTTAGGCGATACCTGGAGTGATTGAATACCAAGGGGCACGCATACAATTGCTCGATCTTCCTGGAATTGTGGAGGGCGCTAGTCAAGGTCTGTTTCTTGTTCTTTCAAATATAAAGATATTCATTTCGTAGGCCGTGGTCGAGGACGACAAGTTGTTGCTAGTGAGTACCTTAGTGTGTTCAAATTATATTTCTGACCCACAGCGAAGCTGCGAAGACGGCCGATCTCATACTCGTCATGCTCGACGCAACAAAGTCCGAAGAGCAACGACGGCTCCTTGAAATTGAACTTGATGCAGTTGGCATCCGCCTTAACAAACGCAAGCCTGACGTAGTATTCAAACGGCGGACAACCGGTGGTGTGAGTGAAAAAAATCATGTATCCTATTGCATTCTAATCATACTTGCAGATAACTGTACGCTGCAACTGCATACATGCGCAAGTCGAACTTCTAATGCACTATCTAGTTGAATACTACAGTAAAACTTACGAAGACAGACGAGAAGACTATTCGCACCATTCTGGCAGGATGTATGCATCCCGGCTGTGGCTTCAAAGCGCCTTTGCTAACCATTCGCAGATAAACTCCACAACTGCGATGTGATGATCCGAGAAGATGTACATCGCTAACTTCGTAATTTGGAAATCACTGATAACGTCGTTGGCAGATTACAACCGACGAGTTCATAGATGTCCTCATTGGTAAGTCAGTTACATGTACTGGGGTGATTGCTGGGTTGACTAAGCAATAACTACAGGAACTCGAAAATATATACCTTGCCTATGTATGTGATGGGCGCATTATATATGGCATTGCGTATATCTGACTTCGACAGATGTCTATAACAAGATCGATGCGATCAGTCTGGAGATGGTCTGTACTGCAATATGCTAACCTGGCGCTGACATCCTGAGGGAGTTACCATTATTAGGTAGATAAAATTGCCAGAACTGAAAATACGGTGGTGATCAGTTGCGAGATGGACCTCAAGTGAGTTTCCTATTTTATATGATTCTGTACTAGGGCCCTTACCGACCATAACTAGTCTAGACTACCTTATTGAACGGATATGGGAAAGTCTAGGACTTGTCAAGGTCTACACGAAGAAAAGGGGTGCACGGCCCGACCTGTCGGATCCTGTATGTTTAAGAAAAGGTGCTACTATCGAAGTATGTAATCCCGCTATCATAACCCCCACTTCTTAATATTGCCGTAGGACGTGTGTTTGGGTATTCACAAATCACTGGCGTCAAACTTCCGTTATGGGCTTGTTTGGTAAGCAAACTATCTCTCGACCCGCACATATGCTTAGCTCTCAATAGGGTACATATAATTTCGTTTACGTATGGGTTGGTGAACACTGACTCCTCACATAGGGGCGTTCATCCAAGTTCTCGCCACACGCACAGAAGGTCAGTCTGAACCATCAGCTACAAGATGAAGATGTTGTTTCAAGTATGGTTTCCTCCTTTGAAAGTATCGCTCTCGCTCATAATTCGCCCTTGCATAGTTTTCACGAAGTAGTTCCAGATGTTTGCATGTATTAGTAGTAACCCAAATATCCGAGTGTCTAGGCCGCCAATACGCAATCATGATGCGAATGTCCGAGGCTATCGGTTAATGAAAATTGAAGTTGGCCGAGCGCTGAGCTTATGAGATGTTTTAGCTTGCCGTATACTAGTAGTCTGAGTTGCGAGTTTTGAGCGACCCAACATTGTCACCTGGCTACCGCTACATATGATTAAAGTCCGTTATTAATGCCTTTCGTTGTTCAGCACCAATCTGAGGTCCCCGTATCTTATCGCCGGTGCGACTCGTCTACACGTGTTACCGCAAAGGACGCAAACTGGCCCGGGCAAGCGTTCAGTTGACAGCCGCATCGGAGTATAAGTTCTCGGAACGGTCGTTTGACGTTGAAAAACCGTAGCGTCGTGCCTTCCTCCCCACAAGCCCTTTCAAATTTCTAATCTCCTGCAGTCCTGTAATGAGTCCCAGTACAACCAGCGGCGTCAATAGCTCTCATTCCGATAAACCACAGGCTCCATCTATCGAACTATTGTTTCTTGGAACAGGCACTTCCTCATCCGTCCCTCACCTAGACTGCCTGACCGCTCCGCCTGATAGAAAGCCCTGTTTGACGTGCCTCTCTACGCTGACACCTGAAGGAAAGAAGAATATCAGGCGCAATACATCAGCGGCTCTTCGTATATCGGGCAAGAATGGCAAGACAACGTATGTCTGCACTTCTTTCCACCTGGCATTCAAGTTGTGGATTTGATGTATTTAAAATAGGACCGTAGTCATCGATGTAGGCAAAAACTTTCAAGCTGCGGCCGTGGAGTGGTTTCCGAGATATGGTTTGCGGGAGATTGATGCTGTCGTTATCACCCATGCACATGCTGATGGTCTGATCTGCTTGTTTGAGATGTCCACTGGTACTGATTCTCTTGATAGCTATGAATGGCTTAGATGATCTCCGAGGTAAGAATAGAAATATCATATTGGACGTTTGTTGATCATGGCCGTGCCGCATCAGGATGGACGCTCGGAGGTGCTATCCAAAAGCACATTGATGTCTATGTCTCTCGGTCCACGTTCGGTGAAGTCCAAAGATCATTCCCTTACTTGGTGTCCAAAGAATTTGCATCAGGGGGAGGCGATGTATGTTCCTCGATTCTTTTATTTGATATACAATGCATATTTTGCTCCCCAAAAGGTTCCCGAATTTGAATGGCACATCATAGAAGACAAGGTCCCGTTTGAAATCAAGGACACGGGGGTCCGTATCACCCCGTTCTTAGGTTTGCCACATTGCTACAATAGTCACCTATCCTGATTGACCAAGCTTCAATAGTCCATCATGGCAGGTTGTTTAGCACGAACCCACCACCAGCCTTTGCGCCGACACCATGCGTGACTCAACCGACAACCCCCAGTTTGTCGGGGAGGTCAACTCCAGCAAGAACTTCACTAGACACCTGCAACGCTGGAGCTCCCAAGATTCACCCATATTTGTGTCTCGGATTTTTGATTCAGGACTCCGTCGTCTACATTTCTGACGTATCTTTCATACCCGATGATGTTTGGGCACTACTAGAGTCGGCAAAGAAACCGATGCCAGTGTTGGTGCTCGACTGCTTGCGACTGATGGCTCATACGTCGCATATGGGTATCCAAGAGGCAGTGGCTACAGTACGGAGGTTGAATCCAAGAAGAACCTATTTGACTGGATTTGGTCATGACGTTTCTCATGATGAATATATAACCGTTGGCAAGGCCGCGGGGGGAGAAGGCCCTATAGACCCAGCCAGTATGAGCATCACGGAGCGTCGCGGGGTCAAGAGGATCGGAGAAGGGAAGCCCGTGTGGATTCGGCCGTCCCATGATGGATTGAGGGTGTTTGTATATGAAGATGATTCTGTCAGAGACGAGTCATACGACTAATTTCTCATTCCCTTTGTTATGGATACCCTCGTTCTCTAAATTCGAGCGCTCTCAGCTCAATAATTTACTTACTTTTGTAGTGGTACATTCGCATGGAGGCGGCCTTTTCACGAATTAGGGTTACTTACGTGATCGATGAAATGAAATGTTCTTTGACTGACATAACGCTTTTATCCACCAACGCTCTAGCTTTGACGTCCACTCTCTTTCTCTATCTCTTCAACCGCGAACCAGACCAGCGTAACCGGGATCGTTGACAATGAAGTTTTTCTCTCAATCCTTCTTGTACGAGTAAGTGATTTCGTCATTTTGTCGCAATGACCCGCAGCTGATATGTTGCAGCGATCCCTGGTCCATAGTCTCACTTGCTTTCTTTCTTCGCTATCCTAATCCATATGCTGCCCATGTCATTTCATGCGATGTTGTTGAACGCCACCAGACGGAGTCGGGCTCCTTGCTGACAACACGACTCATCTTGAAAAGAGGTGCCTTACCAAGATGGGCTCCTCAAGGGATTATCTCAAGGGCGGAGTCCTGGGTCATCGAGGAGAGCGAGGTGGATCCATTTGGAAAGGTTGTTCGGTGCCGGACAAAAAACCTTGACCATGTGAAGGTTATGCAGGTTGAGGAGACCCAATTGTTCGAGCAAAATGAGGAGGGGTGTGTATAAACCATCATTTCACACGTCTGAGGCACTAACAGCTGTCTTGCGTAGTCGTACTGTGCAGACAACGGAGGCATACATCACCTCTAAGTTTGGCTGGGGATTAACAAGACGAATCGAAAACCATGGTCTCGCTCGGTTTAAGGCGCACGTTCAAAGGGTGCGCTTGTTCTATCCCTTCTCCATTACTGGTCATCTGATCTTCTTTGTAGTCCCGGCAGGGTGTATCTCTCATTCTTGACCTCATTCGCCAGGCTCGATTGCAGCCTATGGCATTGGGGTCATATATATCAAATCTCCACTCAGATCGTTCTTTTACTTCCACGGACACTTTACCTTCATCCCACAACTCAGAAAATACAGGACATGTGCCAGAGGAGCATTCTTCGCCCACGTCTGAAAATACCTGGTTCAGAAAAATGTGGGGCAGTGGGTGATCGTCTGGAGTTGTTAACTTGCTTGCCTTCTCTTTCACGTATTGCTTCGTTGGTTCTAGTTTTACTTTTGCACTCATTGTAACATTAGTGGCATCCTAGTATCCTCACAAATACTTTCACAGACATTGAAATGCGTGAGTGTGAGAACGTATGGAACACACTTGTCCTGAAAGTCATTTCGCATCGGCGGTAATGTGTTCTTATGGTCGTGGATATACTCATTTTTTGTGTTTGCTTGTGCTGGTCTGTTGACATTGGATCGTCTCGAACTCGCCGTGACTACATAGTTAGTGGTTCTAATGTATTTTCCTACTTCAGCGGCGAGGCAGCTGTTAACTGTCCCTGCATTACCTGATATCATCCCAGAACCTGTCCTCTGCATCGAAGCCAGCCCGCGCAAGTCCCTCTTTTGTGTCCTTACAAAGTCCTCCTTAACTGTTTGGCGCGTCCGAGTATGTAGGTTTCCACGTCGTCAAATCCTCCAACTCAGTGTTGTCTGTATCATGTAGCCTTCTGCTCCATTGGCCCACATTTCAAGGTCAGAAAGTTCCCTCGTTGAACATGGAGACAATACGGCGGCGACGTGGTCTCCAGACGGGAGTAGGATTGTCATTCAGGTCCGCCGACTGAGCAGTCAACTGTTCTGCAAACATTGACCTCGTGTATATAGACGACGATGTCATACTTGGTCCTAGTCACGGTCGATTATATTCCAGACGCGTCGGCATATCAGCCACCACCCACGGCTTCTGGTAGGCAGCGCAACTTCCTACCGGGTCCTGGAGAAGGCATACCCTTACAGTCTCTGAGTCTAGCACTCGAAGGTGTAGTATGTACCGAGGGGCAGGTTCTCAGGTTGGTTGGTACAGTTTCATGATGGTGCATTTGACTGAACATTTATTCAGTGTTTCACCCCGGAAACATTATATTCTCTTTTCTACTGATTCGCCACCTGCTGTGCAACGCATACCATGGCCAATATACGATGAGACAGAAGCTGGGGAGCAGACTGCGCGTAGATCGCTCACGGGTCACGATACTTGGATTTTGAATGACCATGAACTGCCTTGGCTTGTAGATCCCGATGGTAGACACCTGTTTTATGATTTCCTTGGTGTTACTCACAAGCGCCAAAGTCACCGTTGCGAAGATTCTTCACTTATCCGGAGTAGAAGCTTGGATAACGTCGGACGGGAGAGCATACTTTGTCCGCTTACAAGAAAGTAGGCACTCAGAAGACGGTGCTTCTGAACTCAGCGAGGAAGAGGCTGGCGGAGTGAGTCTCCCTGTTCTGCTACTTCCCCTCAACTTGACATATTCTTGGCCAGAGTTCTACAGCAACCCGAACTAATGGAACATCCAGACCATCAATTGAAAGTTCAGGTTCCCAACCATTCTATCATTGGCAAGGCACATGCATCCATAACTTTGAGGTGCCACGTTGGGTGCAAAAGCAGCGCAGTATCGATGATGGGAGCGGGAGATCATCCACCTACCTTGAACCTCGTCGGGCCGTGGTCATGGCTGTCAATACGGGGTTCTCACTCGTTGCGGTTGGTACTCAAAGGTCTGAAGTATCCTGCATGATGCAATTATATTCACTGATACTCTAATTTAGCGGCTCCATTGAATTTACGAGTTTTCCGACTCAGGATGGGCCAACACCTACTCCAAAAGTTGTCGAGGTACCAAACATGTACAACCGTTCGAGTGGCTCCGTGACAGCAATGGAGTGGAGCTCAGATGGATATGTGCTTGCTGTTGGGTGGATACATGGCTGGGCGATATTCAGCGTCGGTGAACAATGCCTTGCATCCGGCTTTGGCATCGATGATCGTATTATCGGCGAGAAGTGAGCTCGTGGCTCGACAGAATATCAAGACGCTTACATTTGGCATAGGTTTCAAGATACCTTCATGTGTGGGGCTGAGGGCCTTGTCAGTACGATTCAGCATCCGCTTTGGAGCACTCTGATCATTATTTTCATCTCAACAGTTCTGGGCACCAGGAAACTTTGAGCTATTTGTTCTAACTCCTCCCGGGATAAGTGAGTTAGTCCTGCCTGCGATACCTAAGTCTTACGCCATAAATCATAGAACCAGATGGTCAGATTTTCGTCTTGCCGTTTGCCAAAAGCGCAACGACATGCCAGCATTCTCCAGTAAGTTCAACTTAATACGAGAATGCAGAATTTATCATATACCGAGTCAGGATAACACGCGTTACGCGTTTCTTCAAATGGATGATAGAGCACTAGTGTACCGAGGCGCTGACCAGCCTGACATGAGCGTGATCAACCCAGAGTCGGATGTGTGGCAGCACATCAAAGTCAGTTCCCCATACATCCTTCACATATCGTTGAACTTAAGTATGGCAGATACCTCAATCATATCTGGCAACAAACTGGCCTATAAGATATTCGGCACTCAGTAGTGATGGTCGTTTGATTGCCATTGCTGGACGGCGAGGTCTGGTACACTACAGCTCGTCTTCGGGCAGATGGAAAATATTTTCAAACGTGACGCAAGAGCAGGCGTTCACAGTGAAGGGAGGACTTTTATGGTTTCACCATGTTCTAATTGCTGCGGTGGAAGTCTCTAAGTCATACCAGGTTCGTGCAAGGGCTCACTTTCATGCGACGATCGAATTTGAAGTACCTCATCAGATACGGCTCTACTCCAGAGACATGGAGCTCAGCAATCAAAATGTGCTTCATCGCGAAATCCTAACTTCGCCCGTAGTCATTTTGTCATTGGTCGACAACTCGCTGCTTGTCTATACTGCCGACAACATGCTCAGCCACTATTTAATTGTACCAACTGCTGATACGATCAAGCTACATTTATGCGGAAGCATCACATTTGACGGAATCATTGCATCGCCTAGCGCAGTGAGGGCGTTGAGCTGGATGATCCCGAATGCTCAGAAACGTGCGTCTATGCGCCTCCCAAAGCATTGCTTACTTATCTTGCATCCAGGACTCGGTGATCCTGTGGATGATCTCGCAGTTGCGACTGTACTGATGATGGTCGGTGGTCAGCTGGTTCTATTGCGACCCAGAAAGGTAGGCTTTCATGAGATCTTAATGCCGCCGGTGACTAACTTCGCCTTCAAGTCTGGTAGCCAAGAGGTGAATTACGACATGCAAATTTTTGCTGAACGCATTGAATTCTGCTGGATACATCTCCGCGGTATTGGTGCACTCGAGAATTCACTGTGGGGTTACGACGGACGGAAGATAAGAGTATGGCTTAATGCACTCGCGATCGAGTCGTCCACATCGGGCGATGAACCTTCAAGCGTCAAGGAGAGTGTGAGCATACCACTGGACTTCTACCCTTTGTGTACGTGTATATTCCTCATCTCGTTGGGCCGTAGAGTATTGACGGTCAACAGCTGTTCTCATGGACAAAGGAATCATCATTGGCGTGGAGCACGAGGCTGCAACAAGAGCGAACCTATCATTCGTAATGTTTAGACATGCCACGAGTGTGAGTTTCTTCCCTGACTATTCCTACCTATACTGCTATACTGACACCGTCGCAAGTCTCATCTTTTCCTGCATCATGTCCTCCGTTATTACTTGGAATCCGGGTTAGTGAAGGAGGCAGTGACATTCGCCAGACACTATCAGCATCTGGTCTTTTTCGCTCATGCGTTAGAAATTTTACTCCACACTGTCGTGGAGTCTGAGGTCATTACAGACTCAGAAGATACATCGACGAGAGTGTCGGCTGAATCTAGTGCTCTTCCTGCAGTGGTAGAGTTCCTTGATCACTTCGACGCTGCCTTAGACGTCGTCGTAGGTTGTGCTCGTAAAACCGAGATGACCAGATGGAAACGTCTCTTTGGCATTGTTGGGAACCCTCATGCACTCTTTGAGGTGAGATGCCACTATTTTGTGGCAAAGAAACCTATTAAAACTTTTCGCGACAGACGTGTTTGAAATCTAAGCGGTTAAAGACGGCAAGTTCATACTTGTTGGTGCTGCATAACCTGGAACAGCTCGATGAAAACAATAAAGATGCCATCCGCTTACTGAACTGTGCTGTGAAAGCCCAGGATTGGCAACTTTGTCGGGAACTCCTACGGTTCTTGCATTCGATCGATGACACTGGGAAGGCACTCAGGCATGCCTTGTCAGAGACATCTCTGTTGACGCAGAGAAGCGTCATGGTATCTTAGGTTGATTTCTAGTAGTTACGGGGGTGTACCTCGGACAAATTGGCGGCTTCGAGGCTTTGAGGTGTCCATGTAGCCATATAAAACTGCAAGACTTTGCGGCTGTCACGATCTTCATGTAACATACCTTCTGTAATATTTCCTTGGGCGTGCATAGAGCAGCGTCTTCTAGGACTCGACAATCACATGTACTCAAAGCTAGTAAGTAGGCCAACAAGCCCATATAAGGCTGAAGCTCCTGCAGCTCGAAGCATAGTGTTGTCTATTATGACGGCGAGAAGGCTTCTTCTTTCCACGACATTTCTAACCCGTGCTTTACAGGGATCGCGTGCCATGTCCACCAACGCCGTATCGATCTCCTACCAAACCCTTGTAACTTCTCCCTCTTCTCTACAGACATCAATCGGTGAGTGATGTCCAAAACCCTGTGTGCCACACCGAATCTTTCTGTTACAAGAGGAGGCATTTGGATCGCATCCTCAGGCTCTAGGGATAATACTGGTCAAAGATCTTCCGCGTGACTATGCTGCCTATAGGGAAAGGTTACTCAAGCTCGCATACAACTTTGCTCATCTGGACGAGAACATAAGAGAGAAATATGCAGACTCTGAGAGCATATACAGGTAGGTCAAATCGGGTTTGAACTCGCCGAGGTAGTAGAAGGTTTCTGACCTCAACCTAAAGTTATGGGTGGTCGCATGGGAAAGTCAGTAATATGATACGAAGCCCTAAACATGTCATTCAATAGACTGGACTGACTGATGCTTCGCTTAGGAAATCATGAATGGACGACCAGGTATGAAAACCGATTCCTGTACTGCGGCGAAGCGCGCCCACTTACCTTGGAACTAGACACGTTGAAAGGGTCTTACTACGCTAACCCAGTAGTAGATGTTACCAACGTCCACCCCGATGTAAAAGCAGAGTATCGACCATTCTACGGCGATAACGTCTGTATGTGTTGCTCTTTTGTACCTGTTATCCGACGCTTACTTCCTACCAAAGGGCCCGACAAGAATGAACCCAGCATAGAAGGCTTCGAAGAAGCGTTCAAGAACCTGGGCAGACTTGTGTTTGATATCGGGTGTCATCTCGCATCTGCCTGTCAGCCCTTTGGT
Organism: Rhizopogon roseolus; assembly: GCA_930272055.1. NCBI lineage: Eukaryota > Fungi > Basidiomycota > Agaricomycetes > Boletales > Rhizopogonaceae > Rhizopogon > Rhizopogon roseolus. The sequence continues at coordinate 49,507 of CAKNEV010000081.1, forward strand.
CAGTATATGCAGTAAACTACTATCGCCAGGAATAGGCCGATAACAAGGATTTCAGTCTCCAAATATCTGACAGACGCGTCTTTATCGCTTCCACAGCTCATCCGCACTTCACAAACCACCAAAGCCCGCCTTCTGCACTACTTCCCTCCTGACGACGATACCCCGATCACTGAGGACGAACCCATTGATAGCTGGTGCGGGTTTCATAAAGATAATTCGCTCCTGACAGGGCTATGTTCAGTGAGTACATGCCTGAGCGCATCGATATCACAAACATAATACCTTTTAGGCAATGTTCCTTCGTGAAGAAATAGGAAAGGAACCTGTTGTTGTCCCTTCACCTTCTCCGAGTTCAGGGTTGTATATTAGAACTCGAGGCGGAGATCTGACAAAAGTTTCGATTCCTCCAGATTGCCTTGCCTTTCAAACAGGCGAGGCACTGGAGCTTGTCACTGCTGGAAAGCTGCGGGCCACGCCTCATTGCGTGCGGGTCGGGCAAACGCAAGGCGGGACAAAGATATCACGGGAGACGTTTGCTCTCTTCATGCAGCCTGATACCCACCAACGTATTTCTGAAAGCGATACCTTCGGGTCGTTCTGCAAGAGAGTGCTGGAGGAACACTACAAAGAAGCTAGGATGTGACACTCGTATACTTCCTTTATTTCGTTTGTAACCACGCACGGTTGGCAATCGCGTCCGCTCCATCATGTTGTGCACTTTCTGATATGGTCCGTCAGTATTGCGAGTGATTACTATGCACCTCAAGCAGTTTCGTCAACCACGCATGCTCCTCGGTGCTCGGCATAGCTTCTGGGCCAGATTAATTGGATTTACACGAATCGATCCGTCAGAGAGGTGTGCTTCGACATGCGTAAGCGCGCTGCTGCAATCTCCACCGAAGATTCATCGCAGTTCAATGCATGAATAGCTTTGAGAGCTCGTATCACTTTTCAATGACTTTTAAAATATTGTATACAAGATTCACTAGTCTATGTACCATATCACAGATAATTTCTAATGTAAAAATCTAACGACACAATCGGTCAGTTTGAGCGTTATGGGGGTGAGTATAATGAGACGACTGCTAAACTAGCAGGTATTATAAAATACAGCCAACGTCAATTCATGGTTAAGCCCCCGAGGCTTGGCGATGATGGGTGGAGGTGAGTGCATCTGGTAGCACAGACATGACGGCAGCGGCGAGACTGCTGCGTTTGAAAGTAGAGGACCGGTCAAGCTTGCCATCGCTCAATCTCCGTGAACCAAAGGAGGAACGCTTGTCATCGCTATCAGAAATTACGCTCCAATCTTCGCTTACTCTGCGCGAATCTTCAGAAATCCGAGAACCTGAACCTGAACACTCCAGAGCAGAGTTCGATGATGGCGTCTCATCATCTCGGGCAGTGCCTTCGACGTCGCGTGTCATCTCTGGTTCATTAGAAGTTCGCTTGATTAATGAGCGAGCATATTCTAGGTCACGATAGATGGCTTCGATTGCGGTTGCAACACCGTTCTCCTGCAGAGATATTAAAAAATGCCAGCAGGCCAAACCAGCAACTCACAGCTCGTATGCGTTCTCCAACTAGCCTCGCCCGCTCAATTTGTTTGGGATCTGTGGTTGCAGAGACCAACGCCTCTGTCAGACTCTCGACGGTCAACTTGCGGACACCTGTTCCTATGCCAAGAGCTTCGACACGATCGGCCGAGAAGAACTGATCTCCAAAGAAAGGTTTCACGATAGTCGGTATGCCAGCTGCAAGAAATGCATCAGACCAGTAACAGGCCGGTTATAGTGGACGCACCTCTCAAACTTGCACCAGTAGTTCCGGCACCACCATGATGACATGCAGCGTCAATACGCTGAAATAACCAATCATGAGGGATGGAAGTGATTGGATATATCTGCTTGGGTAATGGTTCATCGGGCTCAGACGCCTCCGAGGACAATCGATTGGACCAGCCCTTGGAGAGAATCGCATATACGCCACTCTTCAGGACGGCCTCTATGACGTAACGGGTCATTACCGTAGGGTCTGAGACAATTATACTGCCAAAGCCAATATAAACAACTTTCTTGCCAGCATCATGAGCCGAATCGATAAACTCTAGGAGATCGGGTGGTGGAGTCCATTTCTTGGCGCCGACATCAGCGTCATCGAGGAACCAGTATCCTGACGGGTAATTTGAGATAAACAACTGTCATTCTGGGAAGACTCAAACATACCAGTGACGTGAATCCACTCAGGCCAATCTAAAGGAGGGGGGACAACGGTAGGGCTGAAATTGTACAGGAAAGGTATCTTGTGAGGCTGCATACGATCAAGGCTGGTATTGCCTAAATGCAGAACATTACGTCGCCAGCGATTTATTTGCCCACTGATGGCACGCCAGAATACCTGATCGAACATGACATAGGACTATTATCGCAGTCATCAGTATAATGGATGAACGAAGATCGTGCATTCGCACCATATAATTATACCCACCACCCATCTGCAAGAATCATGAGTTTCCGCCTAGTAAAGTTGCATGACACAAACCTTGCGTTCTGGGACAGCGAAGGCATGCGGGTATGCCCTGGTCCGTGACCAAACCATCGTAAAAGCCCTAAAGTAGGGTATCTTGAGTGCTTCTGCAATGTGATAGCCACCCATGGCGCTGGGACTTTCAATTAGGATGTCTGTGCCTTGGCATGCTTCCCACGAGGTTCTCAGGAGGTCATCAAGCCACCCACGGAACTGGGAACGGTTAGATAGACGAACGCTCATACAAAATAAACGCACCTTTGACAAGCCTTCCTTGAGAAATGCCACAGTGAATGTACCATTTTCAACACATATGCGCATAAGTTCTGCTGGATCCCCACCAACACAACTGAACTCGATTCCATACTGTCAGTTGTGTCAACGATATTCCACCCAAACAGGACTGAGTAACTGACAGCTTCTATCCATTCGCGGAATTCGCCATGCGTTGCAATTCTGACTCGATGACCATCTTCCATGAGGCCCTTCGCCAGAGCGATGTAAGGTTGTACATCTCCCCTCGAACCAATCGTCAGGAAAGTGAAGTGCAGAGATTCCCTCGGCTTGAAAGTCAGGAAAGTCGACGAAGCAGAGGTAAACATCACAGCTGGAAGTGATTCTGACATGCTTTCGGATGGAGGGGCAGGATTTGAATCTGTAGAACTACGAGGCCCGAACTCCTCCAGGATGAGTGCATCCCTTTTCCCTTGACTGAGGATTGGAGCATCTCCCGCGCTTGCTCGTTTCCTGACCTCTTCCACTTGTCGTTCTAGAATGCTGACGAACGCTTGTCGGCGGTCGTCAAAACCAAATTCAAAGAAAAGTTCTTCATGGCCCTTGATGATGACTGTGAGACCGTAGTGACCAAACCGAGTACCCTTGGTCTTCTCGACAGTCAGGATGTCTCGAATAGGAAGAATCATCTAGGAAAGTGTACAATGAGGGGTAGATCCAGAGATTTAAGGAACCACATACCAGAGTTTTGGAAGTGAGAGGGCCACTTGACTTGAAACAGAAGTAGTTTGTGGAGACGTAGAGCCGGCCAGGAACTGGTAAAAGACGGAATAGGTATCCAGAAAAATCTACAAAATACTTAAACGCAACACATGCACGAGTAGGGGCAGACATACAGCCCATCAAGGTTTCCTTCTCGTCAAAAGCAAACGCAGCCCTGAATTTATCAGTAGATTCCGGGTCGACAACAGCTCCCGGTGCCTCAAGAATACTATATCCGAGGTCACCTTGAGTACCTCCCGAATTTCGTCGAGCTGCTAATTCCCCAGCTGACGAAGCAGAATATACTTCACGTATGCCACTCGCACTAGTAGATGCACTAATCAAAGAAGCATGCGAAATAGGAGTAGTGGTGCGACTACGCGAGACCTTGAGCCATGAAGGCATCCCCACGTTCCATGGACCGCTTGATGCGACGGACTTGGCAGATGCACCAGAATCCTGATCACCCACAGATGTAGAAGGAGGATAAGTGTGGTCTGTCGGAGTGGTGGCTGTGCTGGTTGATTTGGAGATAGCACGAACCGCTTTAGCTGAGCCTGGGGGAGATATCGGTTCAGGCGATGACGCGGTAATGGGCACCAGGGAAGAACCTGATCTCCTAGTTATGTGAGTGTACTCATCAGGCCCTTCGGTGAGCTCAGGATCCCCAGGTGTATTGTGCATGCGCCCCAGTGACGCGGGAAGTGAATCCTGGAATGGTCTCAGAAGAGACGATAACCTGAAAGGCGAGCCAAAACGCGAGTCCGGTGTTGGGAGGCTCTTGGCGCGATCCATACCTTGGGTGGCAATAGGCTGTGGAGTGCGGGTAGAAGTGGTGTCCAAGAGTGCCAGAGGCGACCTAGAGACCAAGGAACGGTGCGTGCGCACGGCATCACGAATAAGTTCTAACGCAGCTGGCAAGTCCTGGAAGTAGGCAAAGAAATACGAGTCCATCGAGAAGTGGTCCTTGTCAAAGGCTTTGACCTCAATAGTCTCACTAAAGTCCATCGCTGATGACTTTTCGACGTCGAGAATGGCTGAATAAGGAATCGCGATCTGCAAAATATTAAAATGATGTGCACATTACTGGAGATGACCTACCTTAACGGTATCACCTGTATTCTGTGCCTTGAAGATGACTTTGCATATGGCCTTTACCCACTCCTCTCGACTGGGAACTGAATCGGCGGATAAGAGAAGGTTCTTCTGGTTGGTTCGGAGACGTATCTCTTTCTCTCCAGATGGTTCACAAGCAATCGCATAACGAAGATCCACTATACCATTTATGAAATATGGATCCTGATCAGGCGTAAGATGGTGCATCTCAGGGATTTGTTTTACCCACCGAAGAGGACTGGTACCAAGAAAGAGTGTCATTCTTGAGCACGAACCAGTGTTTTGACCACCGCTTGGTACGACTAGCTCTCTTGCTGAGTGTGCCTGACTTGAGTATTTGATCCTACATAGATTATAAGACCCTGCCCAAAGACTTTGAATGAATTTTCTACCTCTCGGCTAGGCATATGCGCAAAGAAACATAAATGAGAGTTCGTGAGATACATATATCCCTGTAACACTGTGTGTGGTGATTGGAATCGCAGACAAATGATAGACAATAATTAGTCTTACAAACAGAGCGAAGCAACCAGCAAGGCATTTCTAGGACTGGTTGAACGTCGTGTGTAGTATCGGCACACAAGATACTCACCCGCTAGAACTTCATCAATAGCACCCAACTCGAATATCTCCTTCAATTTTTCTGCTAGGAGTACTCTCCGTCCCATTTTGACAGTGGTAATACTCCCGGCATGACTAGAAGCCCTGCGTCTCATGAACACTCCAGGTCTATAAGCTGTCGGCGGTTGTACAGCAGCCAGTTCTGGTTTCTGTACATCTGGGGGACGTGGCGTAGTGGCTTCAAAGTCCTCAGTATCGGGGTCCTCTTCGGAGGGAGAAGTCGTGTCCAAATCTCCATCGGATCCTTCATGCATTTCCTCTTGCGAGGGCAACGCAAGGCGTGACGATAACTTTGCTTCTGTTTTTCTCGAACGCGCAACAGGACGGTAGATAGCGTGAATGGAGGAAGCCATAGGCACTGCTAGAATAAGTGTTAGATAAGGGCGGCCAATGCAGGGAAATTACCAACCTTCAGAATCTTCGTCACTATCATCATCTCCCTGCAGGGTGGCTGCATTGGCAAGATCATCACTCTCTGGGCCGCCTGCCCATGGAAGAGCTTGCAGGGCTTGAATGAGCGTTTGCGTTCCTGCGCGCATCTGAACCACGTGATTCGTCAGTGAATATGCGCGTCAGAGGAGACAAACGCACAGAGCCGGATCCCCGGAAAGCCTGTAAGGAAGGTCTACTATGGATTGGAGACGGTGAACGAGGTCTGATGAAGGGCGAGTCGTCTTGGAGAGCATCCAGCGACTGGTTCTCTTCAGCGACTGATTTTCCATTAACCTGTTTGGGCAACTGAGATTGGGTGCTAGATGCAGCAGATACTAGGACAACTCTTATTAGTGCTACAACAAGGAAAGGCGATATAAATTGTTAGTACCTGTTGCCAGTGATTGATCAGGCACTTCCGCTTCTTTGGCCTTCCCTTTCCGGCTCAGACTGAACATACGCCTGTGCTCACCGCTAGATCTAGGCGAAGTTGGCGACTGAGCTCTTCCACCGATGTTCTTGCCAAAATCTTTGGTTCTGAGCGCAAGACGTTTCGCCCGACTTTGTGGAGATGATGGAGAATCTTCATCTTGGTCTACTTGGTCTGAGATTTCACTTTCCTGAGGACCATGTAGTGCTGTACTACGAGAAAGGGGCTTCCAAGAGGGCAATTTGGACATGCTGGAGGATATGAACGTCCAGGTGGTGGTATGTAGGAGCCGAAATTAGTAATAGTAGATGTGCTGCTGCACTTAGCATATGGCGTGGGAAATTGATGAAATGTCGCGTGGATTCATGCAGGCATTGCTCCAGTATTGTCTGGCAGCGCCGTGAACTTCATTTCTTCTTGTCCGACTCTATTCACGCTATACCTCTTCTCATTCTACTTTCACTCTTCCCTGAAAATGAAAGGAGAATATTGTGTTGGAAGTGCATCTTTTCTTTCGTGAGCACAGCTCATTGCACACTTCCGCTTCCGACTTAACTTTCTGGCAGGTTTGTCGCACTTATGCTATTAATCTTTGTGCATGTACGCCTTTTACTTGTCAGTTAATTTTAAGATCTTATCAGTTATTGTCAGGTTGGCCAAATCAATACCTCAACTGTTCCTCATGGAATTGCAATGGTAATTCAGTGTCGCATGTCATTTGTGGGTCCCCAAATTCTGACTGCACCCACCCGTCCAGGCAAAGGTGGACACCTCGGCGTTTGGGTTAGCGCTCCTAAATCTCGATGCGGCCATATACTGACTATGACATGACCACAAGCCAAGCCCTGTACGAATCTTTTGGTGATCCAATCCAGGGCTTATATACAGACAATTATACCTCACCACTCGGTGAGCAGAACGGGCTGAGACAACTCTACCAGTTCGGCCTCTATTCCTATTGCGCATTCGTTAACAGCTCTGCTGGAACATGCACAAATCACACCATCGCAGACAGTTTCGAGCCTTATTCCGCAATCACGTCTGACATGCTTCAGAACTACACACAATATTCCGCCCCTCTGTTTGATGGCACGACCTTCGCTGACTCAAGCTATCTGGGTTACAATGCTCGCGTCGCATACTACTTCATCCTCCTCGGGACGATATTTGCAACTATCGCATTGTTCACGTGAGAGTCCACACATCGATTCTCACACGCTCCACACTGAAGCATTTCCTACAGAGGTGTAGCAAGAAAAGCACTACTGTTCTTTATTTCCACCGCTTCGTCAATCATAGCTGCGCTCTTCATTCTCATTGGCGCTGCCATCTGGACATCCATCGTCAAACAGTGTGAGGCTGTCAATACCCATCAAATCTCGTCCGGCGTTGTATCAGGCATAATTGTGTCCTATGGGAATGGAATATACCTTGCGTGGGCAGCCTTTGCTTGTTTGGCTGCATCTATAGTGCCATATATGGTTAGGTATGATTATATTGTTCGATCAATTCGTTTAAAGGGATATAGCTCATCACTCAATTAGCTGCTGCACATTCCGAGGATGAGTATTTGATGCTGGCCATCGCCCTCGGCAGGACTTTTATGATATCGGTAACCTATTATGATCAACGATGCTACTCCCCCGTATTCTCCGGACTGACGGCGAGTGAGACATCATATGCATTAACGAGAACATTAGACACATACAAACTATCTACATATTACGAATTGAAAATCGACGAACCTTTCATGGATAGACGTCACGAGTCTGATCCATTGCAGAGCTATCCAAATGATAACTTCTTGAATGCGTCTCTCGCGGGAGAAGTACCCGTGCTATCGCATACTTGTCGTAGTTATCATTGGGGATACTGCGGGCAGCATTACAGTAAGTCCTTGGACATTTGAACTTTAACACTACTATGGGCAGCATTAATTGTCCTTGGACGTTTGAACTTTAACACTACTGCGGTCTTCATGCGATTCCCACATAATAATAATAATTATTTTCACAAAAAGCAATTAGCCCACCGCGAGGGTCGAACTCGCAGCCTTCAGATCGCCTAGTCATAAGAGTCTGACGCTCTATCCGATTGAGCTAGGCGGGCGGTATTGTTAGCTTACACACTTTTATTATGGACTGCGTTGGACCATCGCCACCCAAGTTTCTTTTTTTTTTGGACAAGTGGTTTATTATATAGCAACCGACACTGTCTAGTTCTATATAATCACTTATAGCGACGCCGAGGCACCGTCCGAGGGAAAATGCTTTTATGCACACTCTATCATACGAGAGAGTAGTGTGGGACTCATTGACTACCTGGTGACTCCGGTCTGCGGGGGCCTGGGTAGCGTAATACCCACTAAAACCTCAGGGTTTGTTACCCAGTTTTTTGATTGGGGGTCATCTGTGACGATGATGTTAGTCCAAGTTGAGTGAACGAGATGTTTTATTCTCGTGTTATGGAAGGACGTGGTTGCGATGGCACGGTCCAGTTGTAAGCGTTGGGAGAGAGTGTTGTGCCATCTTTTGATGGTGTTTTCTGTCGTAATGTGTTTTCCTTGTATGTCTCTTTCGCATCGTATTACCCAGATTAGATATGCTGACTCTGAAATTAGTATTCGGAGTAGTCGGGAGCTTCCGAGTTTGCGGAGTTCGTCTTTCTTATCGTTTGGATTGTTATCATCTGAGGTGTGGGGGAGTGATATCGCTCCGCAACCGAGTATCAATCCTAGTGAGACGTTAGGCCAATCGCCGCTTCTAGATGCTATCCAGATGTCTTTGGCGGCCTTCCATATGGTCTCGTTGGCAGCATCGGTGCATTCAGTTAGTATATGGGACATTGATTCAATGTCTGCATTACATGCTGAGCATTTTGCTCTTTCTTCGTAGTTTTTCACTTTCAGCCAGAATTTACCTATGCGGTGAGTGTTATGCAAAGTTTTGAAGATGAATTGTTGTATCTTTTTTGGCAGGTCAGGGTTGCGGCACTTATTCCATATGGTGGCGTCGTTTATTAGGGAGTTGGTGAGGTCTTGTATGGCGTGTCTTGTGGTTTCGAGAAGGGCCATGGTAGTTGTTTGGTAGTCATGTTTTGTTGAGGAGGTGAGTCCCTGATATGCTAAATGTTGTGTTATGGTTTCTAATCTCGCTCCATGTAGTTCGAAGTTGGGTGGTATTGTGAGGTCTATGATGTCCTCTTGGACTTTCATAGCGCCTTGATTGGCGAGGAGGTCGGCTCTTTCGTTTCCTAAGACTCCGCTATGTCCTTTTACCCATTTGAAGGCGGTTGTGGCTGATCTTTTTCGTAGGTGGTATGCTGTTGCACGGAAGAATTTGCTATTGGCTATGCCTATCCAGCCGTTGTCTTCCCATTTTCTTAAATTGGAGGTTAGTCCGTTGATCACATATTTTGAATCGGTTATAAAGGTGATCGGTGTTAGGGGGTTTATTATTTGTAGTGCTATTAGAACCGCTGCTATCTCTCCAACTTGGTTGGATTGGGATGTTCCTGGGATTCTGATGGATCTATTTAGAGGATGGTTGTCGGCGATCCAGATGCCACTGCCACATTGGGCGTTTGCTTTTCCGTTCATAAGGCATGAGCCATCCGTGTATACGGTGAGAGGATTATCGATCGTGCGACGGCCTCGTGCTGGGTTTTGTAATCGGTAGGCTGGGGCTTGGAGTTGGTTGTTTTTTGTAAAAATTCTGAAACATTCCGACAGAGTTGCTTTTGCTGTAAGAGTGGGGTCGAAGAGGATTTCTCCACTTTCATCACTGTTGGCGGCCTGTATATTTTTTTCTTTACGGTGGTGGGTTAGTGTGAGGTCGTCTTTCCGCGGTGAGGAGTTAGGGTTAAACTTGGGGTGGAGTTTGTTGATTACTTTCTTTGCAGTGGTGGCGCATTTGTGCGGGTTTTTGCAGCCTTTGGCTCGATCTAGTGTACATGGGGGGCATGGACAGTTGTGATTTGTTTGGTGATGAAAACTCGTGGTGCGTGCACTCATTTTTACTAGGTCTTTTATGGACAATGAATTATGGTTCGATTGTAGGCATTCATTTTGTTTTTTAAAGTATGTTCTTGGTGGTGCGCCGAGGTGGAACCAGGCTGGGAGTTGTTCCTTGAGATGTCGGGAGAGTTTCAAAGGTGCGAAACTTACGTTGTGGTGTTTTGCTGATTGTAGGAGGGAGAGGATTTCTCTTGGAAGGGATCTTGTTCGCGGGCCTCGGGTGGGGGGGGACCAGTTTGTTAGGAAAGCTGCAAGCTCGGTGGTATTTTTTATTCCCTTTGGTTGTAGTGTATTGATTAGTGCATCAGCTACGTAGGCCCAGGTGGGGCGGGAGGGTGAGGTGTTGATATAGGCACTGAGCCATGTTATTTCAATGGCTTGGTTTCGGGTCGGGAGGTCTAGCAGGTTGATACCTCCTTCTTGTGTCGGGCGTTGGAGCCTTTTGAGGCTCATTGGGGGTGAGTGTCTATTGTCCCACATGAAGTTCCTAATTATTTTTGTTAAGGCGTTTTCTACTGATTTGGGCATTCCTTGGGCTTTGGTGAGGAATTGTGTCATTCCGCCTATGAACATTTGTATGATGAGGCGTTTCCCATCTAGGCTCGGGTGTCCCATATTCCAGCGTGCTAGGCATTTTGTTATTTTGTCAATAATCGGTTCCCAGGGGGTTGCCGTTGTGAGGTCATTTCCGATCCATGCGCCTAGGGAGCGTATAGGGTTGCCATCTTCTGCAATTCGGATTTTATCTTCCCAGGGATCGTCGTCATCGTTAAGTCTTCTGTTGCGTATGGTCGCTGCTCTGTGTTCCTTTGAGCCGATGGGGAGTATTTCAGTTTTGTTGAGGTTGAATTTTGCCCCGGACGTTTCGCACCAGAGTTTGAGAATATCTTGTAGGTCATTATATTTGTCTCCTTTGTGTAGGAAGACCGTGGTGTCGTCTGCATATAGGTTAACTATTATTTTGTTTATTACGCCAGGTATTTGGTATCCATGGAGGTTCGGAGCTGCTCTAAGCATACATGCAAGGGGCTCTATTGCCATGTCAAACAATAGGCAGGAGAGGGGGTCTCCTTGTCGTACACCTCTTGTGACTTGGAAGGGGGAGCTCATGACTCCGTTTATGGCAACCCGCGTGAAGGCATTGTCATAGAGTGTTTTTATGGTGTTGATAAACATGTCAGGTAGGTTGAATTTTTTAAGGGTGGCGAAAAGATAGTCATGTCTTATTTTATCATAGGCTTTTTCTTGGTCTAATGCGACGATTACACCATCTTCCTCCATAATGTCAGCATAAGCCGTCATGAGCTGAGCAAGTCTAATCGGGTTGAAGATTGGTCGTTTGAGAATAAATCCGCTTTGGTCAGGATGGATGAGGGATGGTGCAAGTATAGCTAGTTGTGTTGCGAGGGCTTTAGTGAATAATTTGTAGTCCGTATTTAAGAGAGTGATTGGGCGGTAGTTTTCAATGTTCATGCGGTCATTTTTTTTGTATAGTGGGCACATCCAACCGAGTGTGAAGTGGGTTTCTTTTGATACTCCATGTAGTTGTATATCATTAATAACTGTTGTGAGTGTTTTTATTATGTCGAAACTTGGTTCATTCTTAGCAGAGTTTATTTTGTGTTTTTCTTGGAGAACTTTCCATGTTTCATATGGTATTCCGTCTATTCCGGCTGAACTTCCTGATTTGGAGGTGCGTAGTGCTTCGATTATATGTTTTTCGGTTAGTAGATGGTTTAAGTCTCCGGTCATTTGTCTATTTAGCATCTGAGCTTCTGGGATGGCATTCGTGGATCGTCTTATGTTTGCTTGGCGGTCTGAAGGCTCCTCTTGTGTATTTGGGGGGTCTTGCAGGCTCATGTGGTAGTTTTTTGCTATTTCCGCCATTTCGGAGGACTTGAAAGTCAAGCGGTTTGTGGTTGGGTCACGTAGTTTGTATATGATATCTCTTGGTTTTCGAGGCGAGTTTATTTTTGACCAGTATTTACTGATGGTCTCGCCTTTCTGGGCCCACTGTACTTGGGCTTTAAGGTGAGCATTTTTATAGCATTTTTTGATTAGGTGATCTAGTTCGTTTTCTAGAAAGACTTTGTGTTGTCTTTGGTCTTCCGACGTATCTATGGTATTGGAGTTTGATGTGTTTTGTATGTCTTTTTGTAGTTGTTTAATACGGGTGTTTATTTTTCCGAGGTGAGTTTTCGCTACTCTTTTTACCTCTTTGCTTATATTGTTTTTTAGGGAAGCCCATAGTGTTTGTGGGTTCAATGTTTTGGTGTGTTCGGTTATGCTGTAGATGTCTTCTTGTGCGTTTATTCCCATTTTGATTAGATTTTGTACTAGGTATGTATCAGTTAAAAGGCCGGAGGGCCATGTCCATCTCCCTGGGCCTATGTGGGGTAGGCCTGTTGGTGCGTACCGCACGCTGACTAGATTATGGTCTGTTGGGACTATGCTATGGTAAGTGGACCAGTCAGATATGCTGTGCGAGTGCCTTGGTGATACATATATTCTGTCTAGGCGAGAGAGGGTGTTTGTATTGCTAGTGAATGTGAAGAGGCGTTCTTGTGGGTGAGTGTGTCTCCATGTGTCCTGAAGGTTGAGTGATGTTCTTAGGTCTCTAAGGGCTTCAGAGGCTGTCTCGTTGTCGAAACGAGCAGGTGCTCTATCTAGAGCATCTTCGGTTATGTTGAAATCGCCCAGCATAAAGTCAGGGAGGTTTTGGTTCGTTTCTTGCCAGCTGGTACGAATGGTGTTCCAGAAGGTGGGATGTTCAGACAAGTCGTTTGGTGCATACACATTTATTATGTGTAGGTTGGCGGTGGTGTTGTGCCAGTTAAGGTCGAGGGTTATGACTCGTCCTGGTATGATGGTTTTCATTTTCACGTTAGTGACATTAATAGTTTCTTTGTTCAGTACAAAAGCGACCCCTGCGGAGCAGCCTGGGCGTTCTATATCACTAGAGTTCAGGACGAGGAGGCGTCTTGAGAAGAGCGATTCAATTTGTGTGATGTGTTCGTCTGTGAGGTGGGTTTCTTGGATACATAGGACGTCTATTTTCTTTTCGCGCATTAATCGGTTTATTGCAGTCCATTTTGATATTTGACTCGGGCCAAGGGATGTCGAGGCGCGGCCTTTCATATTAAGGGTTGCAAGAGATAAGTTTACTCTGGATTTTTTGTTAGGATTGGTGAACATTATGTTTGTGTTCGTTAGAGGTGCCTGGTTTGGCACAATTTGAGGCCCACCTCCAAACTCCTCTGGTGCGTCATTAGGGGGTAGCCCGGTGGCATGAGGATGCCCCCCTCCGCTCCTGAGGAGGCTATTACCATGACCTGAGTGACGACCGGGAGAAACGAGACAGGGGTTTTGTGTATGATTTGTGGTAGTCGGACTACTTTATCTACTGTACGACTATAAGTAGATCAGTGTTAGCATTGCCCGGCTATGCGGGTGAACTATGTTATGATATTCGGAGGGAGGTGCGCCCAAGCGTACTGTAGTCCTACTACTCGATAACTTAAAGTCTCTCGACACGGCTTGTTCGGGCCTGAATAGGCCTCCGTGGTCTGGTATGCACCATGCTGGTGAGACTACACAAGCTTTCCTATCCTATAGTTCAAAACTATAGTCAGTAAATTTGGGCGAGTGGTTGTTTTTTGTTCCGGGCCTCGTCTCAGAGAGCCGGACAGGAGCGGTACAGGCGCACATGGTGTCTCCTAGACTTGGGCTAGAGTTAGTGTGACTGGTACTATGTGTTATTGGCAGTAGTTTGTGTTTTCATATTTTGTTAGCGGTAAGATTGGGGCGGTGATATTTATTGGAAAAGGTTTTCATAGGGCATTCCATTCGGTAGCTGGTGTGGTTAAGTACGTATGTGTAACTAGGCGCGGGTGTATTTTCCTTTCCCTCTGCCTCTCATCCCGTTCGACGTATTCTTGTTGCCTGTCTTTGGGCCATTCCAGAGGGGAGTGCTGGGGAATGGGCATAAGCCACGGGGGTGCGCAATGGAATGGCAAATGGTGCAGGGTGGGACAGCGACTGCTGTTCCGCAGCCTTCGAGGCCTGTGGGGTAATCAAGGATACGTAGGAAGGATCGGAGATTTGTCCATGCTTGTGCGTTCCGGGTAGGGCTATTTGCGAAAATGTTGAAACGAGGGACAGAGAGGCCCCCCGTGACCCTGAAGTCGAGGTATTCAACACGAATGGAGTGGATTAGGGCATATGTAGCCTTGTGGACTCGGTCTTCTGCTATTTCGCACATGGAGAGAATGTCACTGATTTCGTGTCTGTTACTCTCGTGTGCCCATACGTCAGTGACTGTTTTCTGGACGATATCTGTCTCGTGCGTGGTGAAGCCAGAGAGGCAGAAGAGGAGAGAGGGTGGGGAGGTGCAATTGAAATGGTGAGCTTCAAAGGTGATGTCTGTGGTGGACCAGATGCGTTGTGTAAGCATGAGGTTCATGGTTTCCTCTGATACGTTATGGACTAGGAAGCATATGGGGAGGTTTTTCGCTGTTTTGCCCCCACTGGGGCGAGGTGGAGAGACTTTCACTGTGGGCGCTTCTTGGTGTATGAAGCTGGCGACAATGGCTACCTTGGTGCGGATGTGCTCTGAGAGGAGTACTGCTCTGTCGGCCACATCCTTGCCAGTGTGGTCAAACAGGCGGACAATGAACTTAGGATGTTCCACTTGGAACCATGCTAGGAGGATTTGGTTGTCTAGGAAGTCGAGAATTTGCGCCGAGTGTGAGGTATGGGTGTGCGGGAAACCTCCAATTGGCACAGGGGTAAATTGCGGAAGGGTAGTAACGTTGTTGCGGCCATCTTCGTTGTTTATCGTGCGATTCTGTTCTGCTAGGGCAATGTGTGCTAGGATGGTTTGCTCTTCCTCATTAGGAGTGTAAGCGATTGGGGTCTGAGGGGATTGTCTAGTGTTATCATCTGTGATTTTCGGGGCATGCATTGACGTGGCAAGGTCGCTATGCGGGGTGGCTGTGCTGTCTCCTTGCGTGCAGCTCAGAGATTCCTGCATGAGGAGGTGGTTCGGGGCGTGGAATGGATCTGGGGGAGTTTGAGATGACGTGGATGGAGTATTCGGAGTTGTGGTTTGGAGCATTGGGTTGGTGGTGGGGAGAGGGGATATGGTAGGGGTTGGAGTGTGTTGGTTGTCTGTGATGTTCGGTTGGGTGTCCATCATGTCGTCCATGGGGAGGACATCTGGTAGGAAAACCTGTGGGCCCATGTGGGGTGTGTTTAGGGTCATACGGGGCGTCTCAGGATACGGGCGCGTAGCTTGAGTGGAGGATTTAATCAAGGTAGGTTCTTTGTTTTTCATTCTGGTGCTCTTAGGATTATTTTCATTCGAGTTCAGTTAGTTTATATCCAGGCTGTTGGGTTAATCGGACTAGTCTTCGGGGCGAGTTATGGGCTGATATAGGGTAAATCGTACGTTTTCAAAATGTTTTTGGATCAGGGTGTGTTTTTTTACGTGGAGGGCTATGTTGGTGTTTATGGTTTTGATTATTAGGACGTGGTTTTGGGGTAAGGGTCTCTGGTTAGTTGAGTACTGCTGAGTGGCAAAGTTTAGGTCTTGTACACTGTGCGTTACATGGAGGACCAGAGTTCTGCTCTGTCACAGGGCTGGTTTGCCCGACCTTGTTTTCGTTTTTCGTTATTGAAAAGCGTGAGAAAAAACTCGACCAAGTGGTGGTGCGAGTTCAAGGGTCCCCCCCACCCAAGTTTCTGTAGCAGAGTAAGATGCTAATCCATGTACCTCGCACAATTAATAGCAACTCGTTAACTATCCATACAAAAATTCTGTTTTGCTACCATGTTGAGAGTATAACATTGAATAACATCACTGTACGAAATCGTGATAGAGCTATTAACAAAATAGTGACACATTGTGCGGCAAGTGAAAATCTGCCGGTTTGACTTGCTGCCGAGCCACTGAGGAAAGACATTGCGTCCTGCAATGTCACAGTAAGCGAAAACTAGGAGATGGCAGTAACAAAGAAAATGTGAGCCATCATCGACAATTCATTTGCATCGATATATAGCCTCACTGTGAGATATTTTGATTGGCATGCATACCAAAAGGCGTCGACAGTGTGCAAGCAGCGTGGGTCATCAAGAAGTATCATGGCCGGCGTGTTCTTCCTGCCTTTGAATAAATTATGCTGCTCGCTCTTTTAGGCTGACACATTTTCGGCAGGAGTTAGTTACGGTTGTGTCACATCATGCGATATTCGTCGGATTATACCTTAGTTATTTTGGTCAACGGTTATCAACGCGGTTGACTCAGGGGTTCAACCGTAACTTAGGTATCATCTACTATAATAACTGCTGTGCAAATGATGGGGACGCATGATGGCGACCATTTTAGTTGACGGAGACAGTCCGCAGTGGGTAGACTTTGTTCGCAACCTCTAGGTGTGACTCGAATTTCCCTAGAAATTCAGGCGAGGTATTTTTGGATTTTTTTTTCCCCGGAGGAAACGGCGTTCAGCTTGCGCCGATAAATGGATAACCTCCTAAGACACAAGCTCTGCCATCAAATAAGACTACTGCTAGCATTTCACAATGACTCCGATCCTGTCACGGCACGACTATTGCGGAGATTCAAGAATGTAAAATTTTGGCACTGGGCGCAAGCTTGTGGGAGAGGATGCAAGGTGTGAAACTCGGGCATCGTGAACACGTATGTGCGCCTCAGCGCTCCGACGGGTGTGTGTGTCATAGGATATGTGTCAGGCTTGTGCCGAAGGGCAGATGCCGTGATTGTTGCTGTGAAAGGGTGAGAATGAGGCTGATGTAATGATGGTTATAAGCCGTTTGGTTTGCGTGGTCCGCAGTAGCCCACCCCTTGGTAACCCCAGCCTTAGCTTCTAGTCTTTGACTCGATTGCAAAGTTTCCTACTCATCTAGCTTCAAAGCACAGTCAGAGAGAATATATTCGTCATGTCAGAATCACAGGCAGATGATTTCTTTTCTGCATTCGAGCCCTATGGTTCTGAATTCACAAAGCAGGGAGGGGGCCTTGACTTTGCTTCATTTCACTCGCCTTCAGACATCCTCGCTCCCCATCCCGATCTATTCGAATTAGAACTTGACTCAAGCCTCGCGGCTTTCAACGAAGTCCAGCTGCAGCTCCTCACCGTAGACTCCAACGACGCTTACTCCTTTTTGAGATCCGATACCCCAACGTGTGGTCCTCCTTCCACGATCACCGTGTCATCTGAGTCTGCATACGACACTCTTTCAACTCACTCAGAGTCCCTCTATAACTACCCGAATTCGCCTTCCTTCTCTACCAATTACTCCTTTCCTCTCGACCTAGAGATGGATTTCCAGCGAGTTCGCGTCGGTGGTAGCACATGTTCCGACTACGGAATTAATCCTGCGCAGCAGTCTTCCAATAATTCTCTTCCCATGACTGTCGACCCCAGCACTTTTGGGCCTTTGCCACTCAGCCCCCGCAGTCCTTCTTTGACTGCGCCTGCTGCAGATAATTCCTTTAAGCGTGCAAGCTTCTCAGACTACGGCGGTGCAAGTCGCATTCCTGCGGTCCCGAAGTCCTCATCGGCAGAATATTTCCTCAACTATATGGCTGGCGGCGACCCAACCATGTCGTCGCAGTTGTCTGCATCATCCTCCCCTGTACCCCTCGCAAGGTCACTCAGGGGTGTCGAGGATCAATCGAAGGAGGATCCTCGTAAGAGGTACCAATGCCCTTCATGCCCCCGAGGTTCGTATGATGTACTATAGTCCTGGCTTATATCTCATCGCTTTCGTTCTCTAGCATTTGCTAGGGCTTACAACTTGAAGACACACATGGCCACTCATGACCCCAACCGTCTTAAACCTCATGTGTGCCCTCACCGCTCGTGTGCGCGGTCATTTAGCCGCAAGCATGACCTCGGGCGTCACTTGGTCAGCATTCATCGTGACGAATCCGTAGCCTCTACGCCGTGTGCGTCAATGAAATCAATTGGTGTCGACAGTGGTCGCAGGAGTTGGTGTGACAACTGTGGCAAAGGAACAATCGGTGCATCTTGCCAGTGTTCATGCGCCGACGGCAAGTAGTTGCGGTTCCCGTTTTTCTGTTTAAACACTATGCGTATATGCGTAAGTTTTCGCTGTTCTTCTGATACTTACCTCTATTGACACGTTGTCCACAGCATGGGCGAGTATATTTCGCCACTCGCTTCGTCGCAGTCGATGGTTGATTCGTCCACTGCGCTATTCTGACGTATCATTCCTCTATCTGCGCTATTTCCGACGTGTTGCGTATCGTACCGTTCAGCCATAGATGCTGAGCCCAGTGACGAACGCGATCGCGAGTTGCCTCATTTATTCGTGACCTTGTCCACACGGGCACTATTTGTCTAACTATCTCGTTGGGATACTTTATCTGTTGTTAACTCCTTATTCAACGATTCTTATGAGCCCTTCGTAACTTAACAGATTCCCTTTTCCTTAACTTTCATTATATTTTGGAAGGTGTATTGGCGTGATTCTACCAATACTGGAAATACCATTGTTCATGATCCTGAGCCAATGAGCCATTTGAGGTTGTAATAAGAGTTGACCTCCTCACGAGTAAGGTATCCATAGTCCGATGTCAATGGACCTCCCTCTCCAGGAACTGGCACGCCTTGTTTGCTGACTGAAAACGCGGTCACGTGGGCCGATCATCTTCGTCACCGGTGATATCATTAAATTTCAGAGCAATTCGACTGACGTATAATGTGGATCAACCCCCGTCATTTCTCCATCTTACCATGTCGTTCGGAGAATCAGTCGATAAAGCTTTCACAACCATGACCTCTACAAGAAAAATTGGAGACCTGCAGCGTGACATACAGGAACCGCGACCCAATGACCCTCTGATAATGGATCATGGTGTCAAGGTGTCTGACACAGATAATTGGTGGGTATGAACATATGTCTTAAATATACACGGTGTCGATCTTTCATTTCAGGCTCAGAATCACAGATGGCCGGCACAGCGGTCCATCGCTCCTTGAGGACCAAATTGGACGAGAGAAGATTCACCGCTTTGACCATGAGCGCATTCCAGAGCGTGTTGTGCATGCCCGCGGTGCTGGCGCTCATGGCTATTTCAAAGTGTTCGACGATCGCGCTTCGAAATACACATTCGCCCCTGTCCTGACGGATTCCTCGAGGACGACTCCTGTATTTGTCCGTTTCAGTACTGTGCAGGGTTCGCGTGGCAGCGCTGTGCGTATGAACTTCTTTTTCCTGCACATACTCGGCTAAAGTATCGCCTCCCGCGTGTAGGACACTGTCCGCGATGTCAGAGGGTTTGCAACCAAGTTTTATACTGAAGAAGGCAACTGGGATATCGTCGGAAATGACATTCCCGTTTTCTTCATTCAGGACGCCATTAAATTCCCTGACTTTGTTCATGCCGTGAAGCCGGAGCCTCATAATGAAGTACCTCAAGGCCAGACCGCCCATAACAACTTTTGGGATTTCGTGGGCCTGCAACCCGAATGTTCGTCGAATTAGTCATTCGGGATACCTTGTTGACACCCTTTTTATAGCGGCACATATGGTGATGTGGGCCATGTCCGATCGTGGCGTTCCACGATCCTTCCGCATGATGCAAGGATTCGGGGTGAACACCTTCACCCTTTTGAATGCATCAGGGGAACGACACTTTGTCAAGTTTCACTTCATCCCGGAACTAGGCGTGCACAGTCTCGTATGGGACGAAGCCCTCAAGATCAATGGCCAAGATCCCGACTTTCATCGCAAGGACCTGAATGAGGCCATCGAGAACGGGGCGTACCCAAAGTGGAAATTTGCCATTCAAACAATCCCTCAGTCTAAAGAGCACAATTTCGACTTTGACATACTGGATGCCACCAAGATTTGGCCGCAGGAACTTGTACCTCTCGAGGAGATCGGCGAACTGGTCCTCAATCGCGTTGTCGACGAGTTCTTCCCGGAGACTGAACAAGTCGCGTTTTGCACCAGTCATGTTGTTCCAGGAATTGGATTTAGTGACGACCCTCTCCTACAAGGTCGGAACTTCTCATACTTTGACACCCAGATCTCTCGTCTGGGCATCAACTGGGAGGAGGTGAATGTGACATTTTCTCTTCATCTCCACGGGACTCATAGCTATGGTTGCAGCTTCCAATCAATAGGCCCGTCTGTCCTGTGCTCAACCACAATCGCGATGGGAAGAGCAGGCACCGTATTGTTAAAAGCGATGTCAACTATTGGCCGAACCGCAAGGATATAGGGCGTCCAGTTCCCCCGGAGGAAGGCGGATACGTCGAGTAAGTTCACCCGAGTCTCTTCACACCTTCAGCTTGACAGTGGCACAGATATGCACAACGCCTCGAGGGTATTAAGAAAAGGGCGCGTGGCGAGAAGTTCCAAGAGCACTTCAACCAAGCACAACTTTTCTTCAATTCGCTTGCCGTGTATGAAAAAGCCCACCTCGTTAACGCCATCTGCTTCGAACTTAGTCATTGCGAGGATCCGGTTGTTTACAAGTCCTATATCGACGTCCTGAACAACATTGATTTCGATCTGGCAAAGGCGGTGGCCATCAAGGTGAATGGCGAGGTGCCGGCCAAGCCTGGTCGTCCCAACCATGGGAAGAAGAGCAAGGGTCTTTCGCAACTCGACTTCTTACCGAAGAAGCCTACCATCGTCTCAAGGCGTATAGCCATCTTAATTACAGACGGGTTCAACGCCATCGAGATGCAAGCGGTGCGGGCCGCTCTCACGAGCGCGAAAGCTGTTT
This sequence comes from Rhizopogon roseolus, assembly GCA_930272055.1. NCBI lineage: Eukaryota > Fungi > Basidiomycota > Agaricomycetes > Boletales > Rhizopogonaceae > Rhizopogon > Rhizopogon roseolus. The sequence goes on from CAKNEV010000081.1 coordinate 70,429, forward strand.
GCTACGTTATCGGTCCCCGTCGGAACTACATTCACCCAATGTCAGGCCAGGATTTCGGTCAGGGAATATTCGCCGACCACCACTTTGAGAGCCAGCGCTCGACGCTCTTTGATGCCCTCTATATCCCTTCCGGGGAGGAGCATGCAAAGACACTTGCAAAGAGCGGTCGCGTAGTTCACTGGGTGAGGGAGGCATTTGGTCACCTCAAGCCTATCGCTGCCGCTGGCGAAGGTGTGCCGATTTCAAGCTGACATATTACGTTGTCGTTGATGCAAGACGTTTTAGGTGTTGATTTCCTCCGTAACGTCGTTAGACTGCCAGGCGTCGACCTCTTTGCCCCTTCACATGATCACGGCAGTGATGAAGTTGTCACATCTTACGGCGTCGTCACTACGGGAAAGTATAGCATTTCCTCGGCTGTCACAGACGCACTGCAAATCGCTCCCGATACGCGAGGCTTTGCGTCTAACTTTGCGTTCCAAATTAGTCAGCACAGGTGCTATAAGCGAGAATTGGATGGCCTGTCTGACCAAGTTGCGTTCTGATGTTCGAACGAATTTTTTACGGAGTGAGGGAGCTTGTACGATAACGGCTGTGACGTACTTAAACGGCACTTGTGCCGCAATCTAAAAACCAGGAGCGCTCAAAAACTGCTTTTTCACCGAATATTTTGGGTATAGGCCATTTGTTTCGTAAATACTTGTTTTGGCTAACTTGAGGTCTCTTCCACCAATCGGATGTCGTCGCTAGCCATAGGTACTACAGTAGACAAGCGATTTCTTGAGTGCTTTTGCTGATGCCTGTAAAGTTCGCGTGAAAACTCCGCGGGATGTGTGGGTGGAATAGTAATAAAACAAGTTCAAGTCTAGTATGATGAATAATGTACTCTACAATATGGTGTTAGCTTGCAAGTTGTGATTTATGCCATTACTTCACTATCCCGTTTCGCCCATTCCAATCATAGTAATCGCATAAATGTTCGCAACCAATATCACTGCCCAGATGGCATATGCGAAGGTTGTGAGCAAGTATCCACTACTGAAGTCAATGATGTCGTATTCCCGAGGATGCTTGATCGGATCATGTTCGCATTCGAGTTTTCGTTCAACAACAGTGATGCAGGTGGTCACAGGTATTGGCTGCTCGTGCATAGACTGTGTGTCAGAAACGGGGTGGGAAGGTATCGGCGAACCGTCCGCGAGTTTTTCTTGCATCATTTTCGGCGTTTTAACGGCCATCACCATTTTTGACGAGGTTAGGTAGATGAGGGGGAAGGCAACAAAGGGGAGGACAACAGACAACACGACTTGTGATGCAATGAGGAGAGCGTTGATACCCGACCCCCCTGATGAAATAGCTACGATCATAGAGGGTATTAGACTGATCAGGCGTGTGAGCAGACGGCGAATAAATGGCTGTGAAGGAAAAGTGGTAAGGCAAATACGAAATGCTTGAAATGAAGGATACACACTGAGATATTCCATGATATGAACCCTTCAGAAACAATTTGACCAGAAAGCGTTGCCGTAACACTGGCAGTTTGGCCTGCACAGACCAGGGCAAGTGCAAAGAGAAAGGCCGCGCCTATGTCATGCTGAGTCTGGAGTTGTCACAAGACGAGGATTGCGCGTACCTTTACCAAGTTTTTGTAGCATCAAGTCATGCATATTGTATAATCCGATTGAGGAAACGTTGCCAGCCGCGTAAAACATGGTACCGGAGAGAATCAATATCCTAGAACATCTGCCTCAAATGATGAAAGCAACGACGGAGGAGGCGCGTACGCTGAATTGATTGGTACTGCAAGTCCCAATAAACTTAGAATTACATCAATAGATCCATGCCAAATATGAGAGCGAACGAATTCTATCGAGTTGTTCGTGCGAAATTTGTGTCGGGTGGTGTAGTCTTTAAAGTCTTCACGTCGAGATCGTGAAAAATAGAAAAGATTCGTCCAGACCCGTTGAAGTCTCTGTAGAAATGAGGGCCGTCTTATGTCTACAGGTGGAGGAAGCGGTTGAGGCGGTTGTGAGACACGATCCTGAGTTGCAAGATTCGAGCCTAGAAACAGTGCATGGGGCATGACTGTAGCACCAACGATTCCGATAGCTATGTGGCTTGTTGGGGGTAATTCTGGGTGCTATCAAATGCAAATCGTACCTGTATATACTGCATTGGGTTGGGTCTGAAGAAGGCCTTCTGAAGGCACAAAGCCCAAAAAGACTTGTTGCCAGTCTGGGCTGATCCTGACGAGTAACATAATAAAACATATGAAAACCGTTGCAACCTGAATTTCCGATTAGCGGTTGAATATTTATTGATGGTTTTAGCACAAACCAATAAGATAATCACGATCTCAAATAATCGCACTGGACGTCCTGTCCGTGAGGGATCGCCTATGATGAGGAAGATGAAGACATCTACCCCAGTAAGAAGTACGGCAGACCACAAGGGGAGTTTTGGAAAAAGCAGGGTGAGACCGATTGCTGACCCAAGTAATTCTGCAAGGTCTGTACTGATGATGGCTATTTCGCATAGTGCATAGAGAGGATAGAGCACAAGCCGCCGGACTAACCGGGGGTGCTTATGATGATCGTGAAGAAGCAGCCTACAATGATGAGCCAAATCTGGCAATGTCGTATTAGAAGGTACCTGATGAGGATGATTAAAATAAAATAAATAACTACCTAGACCAGTTACGCAGCCTAGTCTAGCTGCCAGTACCTATTTGGAAGGTCGATACCATATCACTAGCCACACGAATAATGTACTCACCTGGAGAATAATTGCCATGACCCCAGCGAGAAAAATAACAAATAGCATGGGTCGATATCCAAAGCTAGCGCCTGCTTGAATGTCGACACTCCAATTACCGCTTAATGAAAACCATATAAGTATGCGTGCGTCTCGATTGGCAAGGAACGCATGGCGTACGGATCGAAATAGCCCACTGCACATATAACACCGACGCCTACATGTTTCTTGAAGTGGTGGAGGACCTTCCTGGATGCGGAAATGATCATGGACGTCTGGCAATGTGAGCGAAGGGGCGGAGAGTCGGAGGCAGCGGAGGACACCTCTGTGTGACGGGAGGTTGGAGGTGAGGGCACACGTGAATGCATGGCTTGAAATGCGCCTGGTGAGATACCTGGGAGAAAAGGCCTGATGGTGCATTGGTGTACGTGACGTGGTTAAAAGGGCCAATGGGTGCCAATGGTTCTATCTTGGTTTTATCAGATTATATCAAATTGTTATTCATGTAGTCGGTTCTTCCTCCCACGGGCCATTCTAGACTTCCTTTCTCAGAGGAAGACTAACTTGAACGAACTTTCTCTCTATCCACGCTTACCCGCGATGGACTTTAACGATCTTCATCCTTCAGACGATTATAGTCACAGATTCTTCATCTGGCATGAATGGATTCAGGTTGGTGGTGTCACGAACGCCACAATGCCTTCGTCACTAATCAACTTACCAGGCTAACGGTCCTTTAACTTCTGATAACGTTTTTGATTATTTTGCTACCTCCATGTTCTATGACAAGCAGAGCAATAATCAAGTATTGCGCATGCAAACTATGCACACAGGTGTTCCCATATCAAATGAATCGGAAGAACTCAAGTAAGTCTCGTTTGAATTTCCACGCTCCACTTGTCATATCTTATCGCGTCATCTCAAGACGCTTCACTGGCATTGAGTTCGCCCTTGTACATGCCCAGCCGCCTTCGCTTTTTATTATTCATAAAAGAGAGCGACTATCCCCTGAGGAAGGTGTGTAACAAGTTTCACAAGCACACTGTCCTAATTGGAGCACGGAAACAGTCCATCCTCTTGAAGCTTATTTTATCATGAATAACCGCATTTACCGGTCACCGGACGTCTACGGTATTCTCTCCAACCGTTTGGTATCTTCCCACTCCTTCCTTGCGGTCTCTTTTACTTATTTTCTTTTATAGCTTACTTCTTTATACGCTTTGCAGTCTTCGTTAGATATACTGCGCATCAACAGACCTGATTACACTCCTCGCACGGGATTCGTCTGGCCGATCACAGACCCGACCATATCCGATGATACTAGCAAAAAATGGGGTACAGACGAATCCTCAACTACTGCAGTCGAGGGCGAGACAGCGATACCTACCTCCCAGTCGGAAAGTCAGAAACCCGCTTCAACGATCACCGCACCAAAAAAGCAACAGAACAATATGTTAATGCTTAACGCAATGAGGTCGACTGCGATTCATTCGAAAATATCCTTCTCTTCCTCCGCTTCTGCTAGAGACGGAGACAGTGTTCCGCCTGAATCCCTGGGTGCTCTGAGAACACACTCTTCAGCCACTCCCGTACCCGCGGTCACTAGAGCGGCGACTCCAGCAAGTGGTCCCACGCCTCAAGACACGGTTCCAATGAAGGGTGCACCTGGCGCAGGTAAAAAGAAGAAAAAGCGTATGTTTCACTAAAATCGCTTGTATTGCTCGTGCGTTTACAAGCGCATGTTTGTGCCTCGCTTCAGGTACTTCTTTGGCTCCCGGAGTAAGTTAAGAGGTTTTCAACATAGTCCCACCTTGGAAACCCCGGAAACTAATAATTAGGCCCATCCGATGGGTCATTTGGAATCTTGGATTTGAGAAGTTACTATTTTTAATTACATACATACATACCACTACATAGTCCTGTAAACCTAGCACCCGTTACACTAGCAATTCATCGTGTGGCAACGCCAGCCAGCCTGCCAGTCAGCCATCCCAGTGGAGTTTGCAGTGATCCGCTTCGCGGGCCTCCGCTGCCTCCACTGCTCAGAGATAAAGGATTCGCTGATGTAAACGAGCTCCTTCTCGCCTTCGATGCGAGTTTCACTAAAATTATGTCAATACGGTGGGATGGTAGGCTAATCCAAATATGAACGCAAAGGTTGCGGAAATAAATGGTGACGAGCAGGAAGAATGGTACGGACCTGAATTGCTAATTTCGTCCCCATTGGTCTCTAAGACGAGGCCGCCTTGTATGATTTCCGCAAGAATGTGATGGGCCTGCTCACAAGTTCGCAATCACTGAACTGTCGGAGGGTTTCTCGCATGAGTGATCCCCAATCCGACTCACCTCATCGAAATGAAACACGAGGTCCAGTTCACAGACATTCTCAAAGTGTCGGTCGAGCGCTTCCACAAAAACCTAGAAAATAAGTTTTTCCAGCGTATCAGTTCGTTATTCGATCAGCCGCACGCATCGTGCGCAAGGGCACTGATTCACTGACTTGTATCAAGTCTAGTATGCCGAGTTCGCTTTCCGCACCGTCGACGACGAAGACGAAGTACAGGGTTGCATAATTTCGGTACACGACACGCCATCTCTCGTCTGAGTCATCCTTGGGGCCAAGAAACACTTCGAGCTCCGGTGCATCCAGGAAGTTGCAGAGCCCGGCAGGGCGGATGGATATCAGAGAGAATATCTTCTGAATCAACGTCTGAGAAGATTGGTGGAGGGGCGTGTAAAATTTGGTCAGCCTTGGAATGCCGGATGTGTTGACTGCAAAGCTAGAGCATATTAGGACAGGATGATGCAATTAGAGATTGATCTGACAGATGAGCACGGCATGGATCATGTTGAGAATTCTTGCGCGGTTTAGAGTATAGCAGAAAGGCAGGACGGGACCTATGAAAGAGGAACGTTCAACTTCCGACTTCTGATTACTCAACTAATGGAGATTGTAGACTTATGGCTATAGATAAGATAGATGGATGTCAGTCCATACGGCGTTAATACTTGCACGTTTAGTAGACATGAACCAGAGTAGCTACATGTAACATCACTATTCACGGATTAACGAGCTTCTGCAAGTCAGCATATGTCAACACAATCGCCATATCACAGCTGTGACACGTTGCTATTTTCCCTCCATATGATACCCTAGTTCCTGATTGAACGCGTGGTGTAACAAATCATGAATCATCCCTCGGCATAGTCCACCCCGGTTGCAAGCGACTCGCAAGGTTTCCCACAGGACCAGAAAGCCCCCCTTGACTCTTGAAACTTTCCAAAAAATTCTTGATAAGGTTGTAGTCCATGGGAGGCTCCTCTTCACCAAGGTCAAGGTCTTCCGCATCTCCGCGTTCGAGCATGACTTTGAGCTCAGCCTCCATTTGAGCTTCAATGTCCAAGTCCTCGTCGTCGTCTTCAACGGACATGACTTTAGGTTTCCCTCTGTCTATGACCGTAGAATCTTTTGTGGGGACGGCTGCAGCCCTCCCCCTCCCCTTCTGGGCTGTCGGGCGAGACCGGCTGAGTTCAGCATCCATGGCTTGCATGACAGCCTCAAAAGAGTCCAAATTTGGATTCACGCTGGGCCTAGGACCGGGAGCAGGTTGCCGTACCTTGGTTTCAACGGGTTGCAATGCCGGAGAACCAGATCTGTTCGAGGGTAAGGTGGATGTTTTGTTCTCCGCCTTGACGCTGGTGGGAATAAATGCTGTAAAATTGCTCGTCAGTAAGACCTTTCATAGATTAATTCGTATTTACCTCCTCGTGCTTTCCTATCCTCGATAATAGTTTCCCACTGTTCGTCAGTGATGCCTAAAGCTTGCCTTGAGAATTCAAGGAATTCTCCTTCCTCCTCGTCCATGTCAACTTCAAAATCGCCGACAACCTGTGGGCGATCCTCTTCCGACTCGATATCTTCCTCATCTCCACCAGCGAGTGGATCAGAGTCGGATGATTCATCGTCGGAGTCTACACCCTCGTACTTGTCACGCTGCAGAATGGGCGGCCGTATAGACCGAGGCGCCGGCCCAGAAGAGGGCTCGGTTCTCGAAGACTGTGTCATCATCGGATGAGTCAAGTCGACCGTTTCAGTCTCAATCGTAGTTTTGGAGACACGTTGAGTGTTGAATGAAGCGGGCATCTGGCCATATTCAACCTCCGGAAGTGCGGGCACAAGCTTTGCCATTGCTTCTTGGCGTGCCACCTCATCGAAAGCTGGTTCGTCTTCATCGTCAGAGTCTGAGAATTTCTCGTCGCTAAAATCCTCCTCATCTGCATCCTCCTCATTTGCATCCTCCTCATTTGCATCCTCCTCATTTACATCCTCATCGTCTGAGAAAGCTTCGCTGAAAAATCAAGTGTTAGTTTCTGAAAAAGACTCCCATGTATGGATGCTTACTCCTCAAACCTAGCGCCCTCTACGTCTCCCTCGCCTTCGACAAACTTCTGCACCTTGGTTGCAAGGTCCTGCAGCCTGGATGCTTGCTCCTTGGCTACCTTTTCCTCTTCCCCATCCCCCGATGAATCGATATCCATCGCTTGAACTTGAGGCCGGGAACGGGTCCGCTCCAGCATGTCATCAAAGTTGGCGACATCCACATTCATCCAGTCGTCAGAGTCTTCAAGTTGATCTGGCGTCTCGGGAAGGTACTCAGGGGCTCTTGACAATGCTGAATTAAACATAGCCGTAAACGAAGGACGAGTAGCGTCGCTGGTAAGACGTCAGCATCAGGGTGGACAAATAAAATATCAGGACTTACTCCTCTTGGCGAACCTTGATGAATGCATCAGCGGCTTTGTCCTCCAGTTCACTCCATAACTGTGATCCCTCAACTTCACCGCGGAAGTAGCCGGTTGACACCAGATTCGTGATATAGGTTTTATATTCGGATGATAGGCGAAGTGCATCTTTCCGTGCTTCTGCCTAAGGTGACGTTAGCAGAAAGGATGCGTGATTAAGTCAGGCATGCATACCGACGACTTGATTGCGTCAGGAGCCTTACTTGCAATGTCGGCACGACTCTTAGACTCTTGGTAGATCATTTCGAAGCCGCACGCCTGTTTATTTGTCGGCGGACGTCTTGCAAACCAACGAATTTTATTAACATACCAACTTCATACCTATGTCTCTCCAGCGCCATGCGTCCGTGCCCTCGAGCTCCTTAAATTGACCGAATATTTTTGGAGGGAAGAATTTCTGTCCAAGAAGTTGTGCATATGCTGGTCTTGTCATTTTGACGGTGGTAAGTACGGCGGAGTGAGGAGGAAATCGCGTCATGCGATGAGCAGCCTGCAAAACCATCAAAAAAAGATTTAGAAGAGTTAGAGATACTTACTCGTAATTGGATAGCATCGCGCGTGTAGAATGTTTCAACAGGTTTCTGTATCAAGGAAGGGTCGACGGATAAAGCACGAACGATATCGAACGGGAGGTATGCTTTGGTGGTGTGTACGTGACTTTCGGCTGCTGCTGGATAGCTTCTCCGGATATCAGTAACTCATGATACACAACAATATATATACCTACCTTGAGATACGCTGCCATACCATATTCTCGACTGCAGAGGGTGCACGGGTAATAACGGCTGCATCGCGGATCAACTTCAATGCGTCGTCAACGGCCAAGTATTCTTCGAGGTCATCATCACCAGCAATGTCGCCTTCATCGTCACTGCCTTTGGAACCAGGGATTCTGCGTCTTCGTCTTGGTTTATTTGGAGCAGACGTATGTTGGAGATGTATGAGGTGTAGCATTCCACTGTGTATCCAGACCTACAATGTAAGAGCACAAAGGACATTTCATTATACTTTCTTACCATCTAGATTACGGGGAGAGGGCGCACCCTATTCTCGGAGTTGGACGGTTTGACCCAAGAAGGCAGGGCTTCTGCTGCCTCGATGAGGAGGAACTCACCGTCAGAGTCCAGTACACTACGGGTTGTTAGTCTCTGGATAAATCGCAAATATATCCCAAGACCTGACCTGATAACAAAATCCCACTTCTTGCTGATTTCCCTTAGGAGCCAGACAACGCACCACTCGTCGTCGATGGAGTCCCCGACGCGCATGCGCCCCTCAAGCATCCACTTGTCCTCACTTGCTGGGGCTGAATCGATATCTTTCGCGATTTTTACCTCAAAAGAGTCCCTGTGCCAGAGAAAACCTGGTAGAAGCTCGGAGACATATGCTTGCACAGATGCTGCAAGAGTTGTCGCAGATGACTTTTCTGCCAGTGCTGGAGGAGGATAGAGGGTGTACTGAAGCGTGTCCTCTGAGATAGACGGCGGTCGATTGAAGATGTCCATCGCCATGATGAAGGTCCTAAGGATGATCGTCGGGACTGCATATGCCTGTTGGTCAGCGATGCTACTAGCCTCAGTTTCCTTTCTCGGTCTACTCAAAAACTATGGCATCCACCACGTCCTTCAAGGACAGAAATCTCATCGCTGTCATAGGAGATGAGGTACGTTCCGCTCCAGACCTACTCATCCCCGACTCCGCTTAAGACTCGCAGGACTCAATAACGGGTCTGCTTCTTGCAGGGGTCGGGCACATCAACGAGCACCAGAGGAAGAACTTCCTCGTTGTCGACTCTAGTAAAGTCTTTGCCATATTTCACGCCATTATGCGCTCATAGCTATTCAGAAACACAGATATCATCAATCGAAGCAGCATTTCAGGAGTTCACACAGCGGAAGGATATCGCAATCGTCCTCATTAACCAGCATGTGAGCTCGGAACTCCCTTCCGTAGTAAATTTGACCTGAAACGATGTGCTTTCAGATAGCGGAGAAGATACGAACTACAGTCGACCGCTATCAGCAAGCATTCCCTACGTTGCTTGAGATACCTTCCAAGGATCATCCATATGGTGAGCAGCTGTCATGCATACGCCTTGTCCTAGTCACTAAGCAAATTCAGACCCTTCGAAAGATTCAGTATTGAAGCGCGTTCAGAAGCTTTTCGGCGAGTAAACAGATCATTCTTTGTTACTCGTATTACCAGGGGTCGTCCGATGTCCCTATGTACCATATAATACAGATGGGCATGACAAATAGTCCCTCTACTACGCCGACATGGGTGATCCCCCTTCACCTTCGGATTGAATTTCGAGGGGAATGTTTTACGCCGCAGTGAACCGCATGATGGGCTCATTCTCTCGAACACCTGGTGCTCGCTCAACGAACACCCTAACTGGATTCCGGGCCTCTGAGTCTGCGGTTGATGCGTTGAAGTCAGCGGAAGATAATAGAACTCAACAACTGGCGTACTTGGTATGTCTATCAGGAGGTACCGGAAGACGAAGTAGCCATCATCGTTCTGCACTTTGTATGAGCATGGCGAATTATCCTTTTGAAAACTACATACCCGGATGAGATCAGCATGAACCTCTCCTTCTGTCCACAGAACACCCGAATCATCTACACCCTCAATTGCACTTCTCCGTCCCTTTAACCCTGAGAACAGCCCGGCAAGGCTCCACAAACCCTTGTCCTGACCTCTCTCTTTCTCTTGGGTTTTCTTGGCTGACAGCTGCGGGTGTGGTGCAGGTAATTGAACGACATCGCCGCTCAAGTATCTGAATGCACGTTTTGCAGATTCCACAATCGACTCAACCATCTCCTTCCCGTATGATATGGATTCGTCTAGAGTCAGTGAGCTCAGAGACTCGATATATGAAGGACTCATTTCTCCGTCATCTCGGGCGGATTTGGTAGAGGATGACCCTTGTACGTAGAAGTTTAGGAGCATATGCTCTCGCCCTGAAGCATCCACTGCGACCTGAGATGAAACATGTCTGTGCCTATGTCGCGGTCGTGTGGAAGAGGGTGGGTTGTTGTGAAATGCTAGTGGTACTCGCAGGTATTTTGCAACCTGTGCATGGCGAGGTTGATGTTAATAAATCAATTTTTGAATCCTGAGTCGTAGTATCTCTGATGACGACATACCCGAGGAGATGCCTTGATGCGCTCACAAGCATCATTGTAGATGACGGTAGGCGAGTTCTTTGAGAATAGCTCCGATGTGAGGGCATATATGAGGACAGCAGAAAGTCCAGCACCCAAAAGAATGACGGCAAGGTTCGTACTGCGCTGAGTGGTTCGAATCACTGTACAAAGCAATCAGATGCACAGTTCCACATTAGAATAAATGCAAGGTGACAAGGTGTAGCTATGAAATGGTGGAACGTGTGCGCACCCTTCCCACCCGTACTCAGCTGGGACCACTGTTTCACTTTCTTGTCATGTTTGAGGGATGTTTCAGATATTCCCAGCGTAAACGGCCCTACGGAGTCCTGTCGATTCAAGCGAGCGCCGCGCTGTTTCTGGTCAAGCGCAGAAGAAAGCAACGACGAAGATGCTGCATCTTGGTGAGTGACGAATGTTCTGCGCCAAACGTTTGATGCATAGTGATGGTGACGGTGAATAAGCGGGGATGTGAAGATGTGCGTCGATCTCTGCGAGCGCGTGCAAAACATTTTTGCCTCGAGTGCCAGCTGAAGTGCAGACCTGGTCATGATGGATGTCATGGACAGTTCAGAAGCGGCTACCCAATACGGTGTGCGTGATTGGATGCCTAAATTTGGCAGTCAACTTTTGGCTCTCAACCTCAAATACCCCACTGCAAGGCGAAATAACGATACACCGAAGATATTGTTCATAAACCACTACAAGTTACAACACAAGTACAATACTCCAAAGAATACACTGCTCAGTCGTTAATTTATGATCGCTCTCCACGCAACCGCCTGGCAAGTGCAAGGTCTTTAGGCTGAATGGTGACACGCTTAGCGTGGATAGCAGCAAGATTGGTATCCTCGAACAATGAGACGAGGTAAGCCTCAGCAGCTTCTTGGAGGGCCATGACTGCAGAGGATTGGAAGCGGAGATCGGTCTATATGACTGGTCAATAGACGTTATGTTGCAGGAAGATAGTGCTGACCTTGAAATCCTGTGCAATCTCACGCACAAGGCGTTGGAACGGGAGCTTGCGAATGAGCAGCTCCGTGGACTTCTGGTAGCGACGGATTTCACGCAAGGCGACGGTACCGGGGCGGAAGCGGTGAGGCTTCTTGACACCTCCTGCAGGGACCTGCCACATGGATCGCATCAGTCAGACTCGAAGGTAGTAACAGCCGACTTACAGCAGCGGTCTTCCGAGCTGCCTTGGAGGCGAGTTGTTTACGTGGGGCTTTGCCTGTCCAATGTAGCTACGATGAGCTCAATCCATGAGTACGAGGGACATGCTTACCTCCAGTGGACTTGCGGGCGGTTTGCTTAGTGCGAGCCATTGCTTGGAAAGAAGTGAGGTCAAGTTGAGAGTTGAGAGTGGATGGGTGTTGTTTACAAGGTCCAACAAGCTGAACGCGATCCCCTCTTATATGTGCGCGTTTGTGGAAATCAATCAACAAGCGCGGTTCGCGAGTCCACGTGACCTCGCGCGAACCACTGTTGCTCGACCACATGTCTGTTCGCCAAATCAAATTTGCCGTCATTGTCCACTCATCGTCCGTTCGAGCAAGAAGCAACGAGGTATGGCTTCGCTTCTACAAGTGGGACTCAACTCAAGGACGCTTGCGCCCACATTCACCTTATGCCTTTTCGCCAACACATGGCCACGAACAACTCTGAATCTGCAGAAATGACTTCTGCTACCCCCCACGAACAGAGAACACAAGGGTACATGCAGGATCGACATGTTAGGAACTGCTCGCTGACCAGTCTCGCGCAACGCAGTGCTCGGATGCCTTGTTGAGATGCCCGTCAGCTCGGAGATGTGAATAAAATCACACCCAAAGATTTGATTTGTTCATCTTCTTTAAAGCGACGATCGTTGTCGCTGCGACTTAACAGCGACCGTCAGGTCGAAAAAGTTGAACGAGTTGCAGACACGTCTGGAATGAATATCTATCAAGTGCAAGCAAGTGGGGCGCGAATTATCGCCATGGAAGAACGGGTTGATGAAGTTAGAGAGCCTAGGTTACAGAATGAAAGACAAAAAAATCATGATGATAACAGAATTTGGATTTCCCATTAGCCGACTTGAACGACTGACCTCGTCATTACTAGTGACGCGCTCTACCAACTGAGCTAAACGGGATACATTTGGATATATTCATTAGAACATGAAAACCACAGGCATCTCGTTGAGGGGAATGAGAATTATGATATTATAAAATTGCTGTCAAGTGGCTACTGTCCAAATGTTCGGATTCGTTCTGTAACAGCTTTCTTCAACTGTGCAAGGAATCGTCAACAAAAAGATCATCGGATGCTGGGGGAGGGACTTCTTACGGGAGGGCTGATTCCATTACCCTCGAAATATGCCAGTACAAACTCCTCTGCTACCCAATCATTTTCCACTGAACCCATATCTCTGAATATCAGAGAGCGAGGGCGAGATGGGCTGCCTGACGGCGCAACGAGTATTATATCAAGCGGCGTCCCCTTTGACAGGGCCGTAGTAGGGAAAAGTGATTTCAATTTCCTCAGGGGAGACTGAGCTGCGGCTTCTTCCTCTGGGGTGATTGTAGCCCGACTATGTGCGAGCTGCATGCGTGCAGTAAGGGCGCGCATGAAGCCATCGCGGAGATGTGAGTAAGATGTGCTGCGAGTGGGCACTAAGTAGAGTGAGGTCCAAAGCCAGGGCAAGTGTTCAATGTAGACTCGCCTATTCGGAGGGCACACGAGGTATTGCGGACGATGTACTCAACTTTTTCATCGGGAGTTGCGGTCACGGGAATCTGGTAAGTGGAAGTAAATAATGTTTGGCGGGAATGGCGAGGGAGTCCGGTTACCTTTAGGTTTGGATTTGCAAGGTCTGCGTAGAAGCCAACGGAGTACACCTTTATGCCAAGAAATGACACAGTTCTCACCCCAACACCAAGAAGCGAGAATTGAGGTAAAGGAAATTTCGATGGTATACGAAGGGTATTAGGGAAAGAAATTGATGTTGCGGGGTCAACTGTGCGAAGCTTTGAGATCATGAACTGGCCCACGGAGTCAAACGGTCAAACATACTCTCGAATTCAGAGTTGGGTAGAGATGGCTCAGCATCTAGGCGTATGGTTATGGAACTTTGTACTGCGTATGCAGCTGAAAGGATAGAAACGGTACCCCAGAGTAACGGTTTTACGAATGACCTAAACTGCTTGTTGGGCGTCCTAACTATACATGAGCGAGACCATGATGGGCTAAATTTCAGCGCGAGTGGTCGTAAGAATTGGGACATGGCAAAGGTCACCGGTTGTGTCGTGGGAGTATCACTTGAAGCACTGCCAGACGCGTCACGCGTGAGTGGGGACGCAATTCCTCCTAAACTAGTCAATTCCGCAGATAGACGACGCGTCAGCTGTGTCTTTGTTCATCCCATAAAACACGTACGTTTCTCATCCAGTTTCCCCTTAGATCAACCCATCTTTCGACCGTGAGTGAACTAACTTGATTGCTATAACCGCTATTTCTACAACAGCATCTCCTCTATGTCACTTGACATCAACAATCTCATCGCTGAGTTTGCAGACGAGTTTGGTTCAAGTGGATTAACCGTCGTCATGGACGAAGAAGAAATGTCCGTGGACGTCCTCGAATCCCCCTCCGATGATATTACCGCTGCTCTCGTCTCGGGTCGCTCTGCTTATGATAAGGAAAAGGCCACTCTTCAGACCTATCTCGATTCACTCCCTTATGAGTGCGAATCAATTGATGCCATGCAAGCCAAGCTTGAGTTTATAGTTGGCAAGTTGATCATATGCGCTGAATCCAAGAATTGGTTGGTCCTTACGAGCTGGGACGCAATGCTGCAATGGTATGTCAGTGCCATGCTAAATAATCGTTACTCACATCTATCTCCAGCTGGCTGCAGATGCGCTATCCCATGGCGACCTCTACTCGCGCTAAACTAGTTCGCTTTTATTACGAATTATGCCTTCTACCTGGCATAGAAGTCCGCGTCATCCGTAGCTGGGCGGATATGCTGTACCGCATTTTGGGATCTAAGACCGTAAAGCGCAAACTCGAGGCCACTGACCTCCAGCTCCCTTGGAAACCCCTATGGGATGTGTTATACAAGGAGTTGTTCCCCAAAGGCCGCCTCGCGGAATTTAAGTAAGTCTCCTTCCACAATAATGCCTTTTGGCTGGTGTTTGATGAGTGGTGGCAGCGGAAAGCGGAACCTGAACAACATCTTGTTGTATGTTGCGGAGAGCTGTAAGCGCTATTTCCCTGCGGCTGATATCCCCAATATGCTCGAGACATTCTTGCCCATTCTCACTCCGGATGTGAGTCTCAGATCTCTTAGCATTATATTATGTCCCCCTCACGTTCATTCACTCAGACGACGTTGACAATGATACCTGTTTTCACTTCGTTCCTTCCGCCAACCCACACGCATCTCTACCTTCCTGTTATATTCAGGATCTGGGAAGCATTTAATTCGTTTTCTATGGATGACAGATTTCTTGAACTGGCTGGAAACCTTGCGGAAGAACATGTCGCTGGTAAGGAAGGACTCGCGGGCGAGGAAGGAGGTGCCCCATGGAGGGACATCGGTATCTGGACACACGAAGAGTGGTTAATGCTTGTTAGTAAAGGGGTTGAAGCGCTATGTAGGTTCCTTTGGTGCACTTTGTCAACATCCGCTAACTGATGTTTTCAATAGATGTTCCTGTGGGCAATTCGGGCGTCAGTCATCTTTCCGAGCACAGCGATTATCGACTGACTTTCCTTTAGAATATACCAACCACATCTATTCAAGCGGATGCTACCGCGGCACGCCAAGGTTCCAAAGTCAAGAAAAATATTAGCAGAATTAGTAAGTATCCTCATATTTCACCGAAATCCAAGAGTTCAGCTGATTCCTGTAGATTGCTTGGCAAAACTTTTTGTGTTTTCGATTGCCTTAGATGGTCCAGTACGTGGAGATTCCCCATCCACTCCTGGATCTCCTAATGGCCAGCCCGTGGGATACTTGGCCGGTTCAAAGGCTCTTGACTCGTTGGACAAGCTAATTACGAGCACAGAGTCCTTCTTTCATCCATCAAATTCCGGTCACTGGACGATCATGGTCCGTCTTTTCGCTTAAATGTATTAACAAGTGCCAATGTTCATCTAGCTCACAAATTTTCTACAACGCCTTACCGTCGAGTTTGCTGACAGATGGCTTGAAGAGCAGCAGCCGTCGTGTAAAACTCCCATGGTAAGTATGATACGTAGTTCGCTGCAAGGTACTCACACGCACAATCTCAGGCGCATCGTCTCACTCCTTCTATTCGCCGAGCATTCGTCAACATTCTTCGCACCCCTGCTTTTCTCGCCATGTTTTCTAAGGATTCATTTTCCATGAGCATGACACAGAGTGCCTTGCGCATCATGGCGTTGCTTGAACCAAACCTCATTATGCCTGAGCTTCTCGAGCGCGCTTACGGTGGCCTTGAGGTGGTGAACGAGACCCATCGCACCACCGCAGTGTTGAAGATGCTTTCCGCCATTTCACTTCCACTTGTCTCAGAGATCGTATGGAGGCCCGGACAAAAGCACCTACTTCCTCTTTTAGATCTTTGCATTCCTGGCATTGATCTGGTAAGATCTCTTCTCCTTTATATGGTGCGCTTGGTGCTCATCTCGCACGATGTTTAGAATGACCCTAACAAGACCATCTGTGCTACTTTATTCATCGTCAGCGCCATACAACATGTCAAGGTTGGAGATATTTCCATGCATCATGCCGGCTTCGCTTTGTCTGGAGATACGCCAGGCGAAGACCTCATGGAGCTGGACACGGAGGACACCCACCTCCCTGAAGGTGTTGGAATGAGCCCATTCGTTGCACTGAGCAAGCAAGAGGAGAGAACCCTTGTACGAGAAAGCACGTCGGGTTTTGCAGGTGTGTTCGTTCTCTTCTAGTAAACGAAAGCTGCTTAATCCTAGTAGATTGGGTAACGTCTCTCTTTCGCCGAGTTCTAGCTTTATACGAAAATCTTCCTGAGGAAGGTGGGAGGAAGAAGACTACCGGAGGAAAATCTGAAGAGACTGTTCTGAAGTCGATCAAGAGTATGCTCGACGTGGTCACTTTACATCTCTCGGACCAATTATTTGATCTCGTTTTGAATCTCGTCTTCGATTATGCGGCAACAAATGCTAAATCAAACGCTATCCGAGCATTTGGGCAACTCATATCATGCTTGGCCCGCGCACAACCTCAAAAGACACTGGATAAGTTCCTGCCGCCATGTATCTCACGCATACAAGACGAACTCAGGTATGGAGCATCGAGCATTAGAACCACATCAACGCACGATCCCGTTCCATCTGACACGACGTTACACTGGAGTAAGTGGCTTATCTTCCATTTGGCATCTAACCAATTTCTTTCGATTAGACATGTCGATATTACGTGGATGTCTTGCCTATGGAGGACATTCCGTGAGTCTGACCTGGTTTCGTAACGAGTTTAAACTAATACAATTACAGCTCCTCAAGCACAAAGAGGATATTATAAATCTTCTATCATTACTATTGAATAAGACGAAGAGTGAGCGTGGCTATTCAGGCACCGCCGCGATTGTCTCTAGAGTAATGCACACACTTTCTGGTGTCTACCCCACCGACAATCGCTTCGTGGATAGTGACCTATGGGCTCAGCCTGGTAGGTCAGATTGATACCACCTCGCCTACGCAGCTAAACATTACACAGAGTTCAGTCAGTCACACAGCACTCAATGGGGTCGATTGTATGAAGCAAAGGATGTGAAAGTGGATTGGCATGGTGAGTATGTATCAGCCTTCTCGATGCAATTGCTAACAATGCGACATCAAGTTCCAAGCACCGATGAAGTGCAATTCATCCTGGACTTCTTGGATCGGGTGGCAGCTCCCGCGCTCGATAAAGTAGAGTATCTAGCGCGGTCGACTGAGAATTGGGATGAAGTTGTTAGGAATGATTTCTGCCGGTAGGTCATAGAACAGTGAAGACCACAGCCCATTCACATCCTTCTCACAGGTACCTCACGTTCCTGAGGTCCGTGTGGAGCGGCTTATCATCATTCCTGAAAGAAGCGCCCAAAGACGTCGTTGACCCGTGCCTCGTTCCAGAGGTAGAACTCGAAGGCCTTATCGTCGATCCCCTTGACGTCAAAGCTGGATTTGTGCTCACTGATCCCGACGATGCTCGTTACCAACAAGCCCACCAACATCGCATCCGTTTCGGCAACGTTGCCCACCTAGCTGCAGTTGCATTGCGCAACATCCAAGGAGGTGAAGATCATCTAGATGCTGTTGTTGCCGTCGTAAAGGCCATCGACACTTACTTCCTGGATTACGGGATGAGCCGAGGAGACTTCACCACTTTACAAAAGAACTTTGCTCAGTCGAGAGAGTAAGTTCTGCAAGCTAGACCATATCATTTCACGTCTGACGTTAACCAGGGTAAACCGAGTTTCTGCAAGGCAAAAGGAGAACTCGCGAATCGCCTGGGTAAAGCGAGCGCAAGTGTACCATTCTGGGCGGCTCTATATGCACGCACTATATCGTCGAAGGTCTTCCCTGGACGACACGTTGCTGAAGGAAGATCTTGCGGAGCTCTGTTTGTCACCATATACACGGGTGCGACGGTGAGTTGCTTGATGACAGTCTTAGTTCTTGAATAATGGAAATTTCCAGTCTCGCTCAGAATGTGCTGCACAGCATATGTGGTGTGAGTACCTTTTAATTCCACTTGATCGCATTGTTAACGTAGATCAGACCTATGTGCGAGCGACAAGATACATCTTGCCATCCATATTCAGTGCCCTGTCGAAAGGCAACGATCCAGATAGAATCAAGGGTGCCTTGTACGTCCTTGGTAACAAAGGCACCGGTGTGTGGTTTCATTTCGTCTTTCGGCGTGGTCTGACTAGAGATTCCTACAAGCTGCGTTGACTATGTCTGGTATGTCTGAGCAGTACACATGGAATCAATTCTGATTGTGCGTAGACCCTCTGTTACAACGGCAATACCTCATCTCTCTGCTGGAATGTCAACATGAGGAGAAAGTGAGTGCGGGTCGCAGCTCGTGGCTCTGAACTCCGTCTGATTTTCATGACAGCCCTCGATACAGAAGCTCGTTAACACTTTCTCAACAGAGTGTTTAATACACCTCAGCGAAGAAGTCATAAGAACTGCTACATACTTGGCTCCTACCCCTGGGGTTCAAGCCTCTCTTCGCGCTATTGAAGCAGAGTTCTCAGCTGCCGTCCTCGACAGAAGCCTATTGACGGCGGCGGTCGAATGCACTGTTAGGCGTGCAAGTATATGCTTGGAGGAGACCGACAAGACTGTGTGTATGTTGCTGTCGATGCATGTATTGATGTTAATATTGTGTCCCAGGTTAAATATATTCTTGAAATCGCCTCCCGGCCTACAACACATGTACGTTTCCTTCTTATTTCGACGCGCAACAGCTCTTAATAAGGCTTTAGTGGAGATATATACAAATGGCCATGAAGTTTTTGATAGGCTTTGTCAGGCGCGACGCAGTCGCTGCTCCAGAGTTGGCTCGCTTTTTCATGGAACAAACACTTAGCCCGCAACCAGGAATAAGGACTAGTGCCGAGCAGTACGAGCCTTTCACTCGAGATATAAATCTCATTATTAATCTTTTGATTCTTTCACAGGGCAATCATGAAGATCGCCGTTCTCATGAAGATACGAGCGTATGCCAAAACAGATGATGAGCTCTGGCTCTGCAAATGGCAGAGTCCCTTTGCAAGGACTATCTCTGTTGGCAATCCATCTGATCTCCTTGCGCAATTAGACCAGCCCACTGGTGCAGAGTAAGTCCGGTTTTATGTGGTTTAGCGCTTGCCATTCACTCGCTTTACTAGTGGGTTTTACGTCGATGTGCTAGGCACTGGCTTTTTGGCATGGACGAAGACTATCAAATGCTATCCCGTCAATCTGAACAGTTCAGTGCCATGGGACCCAGCATCAAGAGATTGCTTGCGGGCTATGCGTAGCTACATTGGAGAAGGATATTATACTAAGCTCGCAGCATTGTGGAGCCAAGAGACTAGCAAGACGTCTAGTGCACCACATCTGAGCGCAGAGAATGTGATGCTTATGATTACACTTGGTTCATTTGGTCTCCTCTTTCCTCCCTGGACTCCTTGCTAACAATGATGTAGCGAAGTTGTTCAATGGCGAAGACTTGCACCAAATTCTTTCAGTTGTTGAGCCATTGGTGATCGATGCGGATAAGTTCAAGCAAGCAGCTGCGGCTGAAATACTAACCGGACTGTTACGCGGTATGTCTGTATTCGATTTCGTCGTGCTTACCCCTGATGTGCTTTCTCACAGGATCGAAACATTGGCCCAAGCAAACACGAGAGGAGCTATGGTCTTGGCTCACCCCGCGCTTTGATGTGATCCTCACACAGGCGAAGCCAGATACTGTCGCATATTGGACGTCATTCCTAGAGGTAAAGTGTTCCGCAGTTTTGTCGAGCAACACGATTTAGAGACTGCCGGGCAGAATACCTTGCTGAACCTCGACCCACGCCGCTTTCAGCCTTTGGTCGATTGGATATTATCCTTACATCTTGACTTCCAGGGTGATTCTGCATTTTCTAGTAAGTCTCGATCGTGTTATTAGCCTTTTTTGCTCATTCTCTTGCAGTGATGAAGGCTCTCAACGTTGTTGTAGTGTTCATTGATGCTGCCGGTGTTCGGTCCAATAGCGTCTCGAAGAGATATGCATCAACTCTCTTCGACAATGCGGACTCTAACTACGCGGAGGTATTTGCTGAATGCGATGTTGCTGCATTTGTGTCTGACGTCTTTCGACGCAGATACGAACTTCGATAGCCAGTGCACTGTGCTTGATTGCCAAATATCAATGGATGCCGGCATACCCTTCGGTGGACGCCCTGCTCACGGCGTGCGCAAGCAGTCCGGATCCACTTCAAACTAGGTAAGTTATGCCCGAACAGTGCATCCGATTTTGGACTCAAATGTCGTTTCACAGACAAGGATTTTTCGCGGATCGTTTACAGGCGGTAATTGCTGATCTGCCAAAATGGAAAGACGAACGGTTCCCCCCACCCAGGGTTTCACAGTCACGGGTGAGTAAGGACACATTGATCGAACTCCTTTCTTATGTCCTTCGTCAGTATGACAAAGTCGGTTTGACCAGTAAGCTTGAAATGCTTCACGTGTGAACTCTAACTGAGACTCGACAGTGCTGTTGTGGGTATGGATGTCGCTTCATAGTCCCGAGGCTTGTCTCGTTCGCCCCCATGCCATGGCTCTTCTGTTGGTGATTCCCCCATTCTATATTATGATCTCACTGAGTTATCATTAGACCTGAGCTCTTGATGATGTCAGAGTTAAGCGACAATCCCGAACTTCAAAAGTACAGCAGCTCTGTACTTCGTGCACTGTCTTCTGCGTATATGACACCTTCACTTGCGCACATCGTCCTGGATGAGCTGGTCTCAGCCACCAAGTCATCTGAGGTAGTTTCCTTTTACCACAGAAAATGAAAGTTTTGACCGGGAATGCTTCTAGTCTTGGCGAATCCGATTGCATGCTTTGCCTGCCCTGGTTGTCTTCTTCTATCGGAACCTCTTGACTATTTCGCCTAGCGGGGTACTGAAAGTCATGGATGTGCTACTCGATTGTTTATCAGATGAGAATGTCGAAGTTCGAGAAATGTCTTCCAAGACCCTGTCTGGAGTAGTAAGATGCTCGCAACGGCAGAACATCGTTCCTTTGAAAGTGAGTGAAGAAGCTTCTGTCTTGATCATTCTTAATCCAGCGGATCCAGAATCGTTTCATATCATTGGCACGCAGTGTAAAGCTGCCCTCTCGCACACATAGGGACTACGGGGAGTCTATCAGAAAACTACATTCGGCAATTCTTGGCCTGTGTGCCCTTATCGAGAGCTTCCCGTACTCCGTCGAGGCATGGATGCCATCTCTGACAGAAGGTTGGTGATATTACGTCTGCCCGCCGCTGCTTTTTTGATTGACCCCGTCGTCAATTCAGTTCTGGCAAGACATGCGACAGATCCACCACCGATTTCGACAACGATTCGTCACTGCGCTTCTGAGTTCAAAAAAGTAAGGGCCTCCATCGCGTATGATCTTGATCTCACTAACATTTTTCATGTAGACTCACCAGGTAGATTGCCTCCGTCATGAACTTTTTCTCGTCGTTTACCGTTCTATTCACAGGATACCTGGCACAAGGATCAGCTCGCCTTTGATGAAGACCAATTACAGAGCCTCGCTACCATGCTAGTCGGTACTTCATACTGTGTGTTTACTTGCGTCTCTCAAGTGGACTTCAACTGATGAATAACTATATCTACAGACGCCTAGATAATGTTTCATAGATCGGTATCGATCCGCGCGTCCGTGAGGATGTTCATATCGCATCGATCTTGTATAAATTAGGGAACAATTTGATGTTTTATCTTGTCTTTCTGAAAGAATATGTGTTTTTATCGATGAATAATTCCGCCGATGCTTAGATATGTTATACTATAGTAGAAGCGAAGCATTCCACAGTGTAGCTTCACCTCGCTGCTCATTGGAAAAAAAAACGGTAGCCGTGACTTATTGACTCACCAAGCCTGCAGGCCTGCGTGATCGGGCTCGGAGTCAGAATGGTCCGGTATAGGTAAGTTAACTTCTGCCAGTGGAGACGTGATCAGCGCGTGTGCAGCGCGTGTTCCGGTCATTTGAATTGAGCCCTGAAATTGAACCGTAGTCGGCTGGCGGTATCATCGATGTCCGAGCCCTATAATTTTTTAGGCCGCCAGAGACGCCTTGAAAAATATATATTGGTTTTACCCTCACCTCGTGCTTTGGGCGGGGTTATCACGTTTTGCACTTCTGAACCCCCTATTTTGAACTTTGACTCGGGTTTTTCAAACTTAAGAGTCACGAACTACGCGACGCGTACTCATCAGAAAGAAAGAGGAGAAAATGCATTCCGTAACTTCGGGATAGTAGCTGGGTCACATGAACTTATCGTTGAGCCAAGTTCATCGATGAAAAGAGATAATGGGAGTCAGGAGCTCCTGAGGCGTCAAAATTGATTATCTTGCCGGATTATACATAGGCAATCTGCAAGTTAGGCGACGGTTCGGAGACACGATATGGCGTCAGTGTGCCTCGTGTTTCCAGTAACACTGCTTAGTTTCAAGTTGGCCTATTTAACGGAACAAGGGATAAAACAAGATGGTGATCAAATGACCATTGGCGCTGAGTTCGGACAAGGAGGGAAGTCCGTGCCGGGTTCAAAGTCGAACTTGTGACGAGACTCGGAGCATAACAAGAAGTGATAGTGTTTGTGGGCGCAAAAGACGGAGAGAATGATGGATGGTTCAGTGAATGGTAGAGGTGGTGCTTGGGACAACATGGAGGTGCTGCGGCTGCATGATGGCACGCTCGTGGGACTGCATCAACACGTGTTGTATAATTGTAGAACTTTGGGGTTCAGTACGTGCTGGAGTATAAGGTATAGTCGAAACGTTATTGGTGTTAATCGAATAGACTCGTATAGGCTTTGACGTTGTAGGCAAAGGATCTACGACTCGGACTGGGAGTTGTGGTATTTGATGTCAAAGGGCACGTGGTTTTTAAATTTAAAATTGGGTAAAAAACGGAAGCAGATTGTGATATGTTTTATGCAGTCGTAGCAGTCCTAATGTCAACGCCAGTACTTGACGGTGGCGACGACGGTGATTGAGGTTTATATATTGTTTGCCTAGACCCGATAGTTACGACATCAGCCATGCAAACCAGTGCGCGCGAAGTCGTTGTCAGCTTTCGTTCGGTTCCTTCTTCCCCAAAGGACGTTTACTTACTTTCTTTTCTTCTTTCTCTTGCAAACTGAAAAGTCTAGTCTAGTTTCTTTACAGTTTCTTTCCAATCGAGAACGAGCGCTCAACTTCTTCAACTCACCTCGCAGTACTCATTTATTGTAATTATTGGCAATCGCCGCCGCAAGAAGGACACGTTGCGATCAAAATCCCCTTCGCAAGTCTGTCAGGGCACCTCCCCTTTGCCTCATTTCATTACCATAAGCTCCAAGAAGGCTCCAAGCCCTCGACCTCCATCCACTTTGCTCAAGCAATCCCTTCTGACCTGGGTCTAATCTTCAACACGCGAACTCCGGTCCTCACGACCTCCTTCACGCCTCGTTCCCGTTCATCTCACTTTTTATACCTATCTTGTGCTGTTTCCCTAGATCTTTACTGCCCGTCTCTTTGCATTCCATCCAGCAAATGCTCGACGGCGGTCGCTATCTATCTACTCACTTACCAGCTCCTGCTCTCAACATCGCATACCTATCCTATACTCCATCGCAGCATTTGATTATTCTCTCATACACAACGACGCAACGCCTTTTTTATCCAGCAATCATCATTGGACGCACATCAGCTTGGTAATTAACTGGTAAGTCATTTTTTGTCGACGCACCGCTCAGAATCTGAACCCAGAATCAGCGACGGAGGTAAGCATGTCCCATCTATTAATTCAGACACCTTTTTTACTCATTCCCGCAGACTTGGAATATTTCATCCCCACAAGACCTATCACCGGCTCTTTCATCCAGTATAC